>PVJH01043674.1:0-13482 GCA_004026705.1 Nesogale talazaci | reverse complement strand
GAGCTGAACTTGACAGCCAATGACGGGTAAGATCAGGAACACTCTTTACCAACCTAAGACAGGCCATGGTGACATTAGAAGGCCATTGACCGATGACGGGTAAGGACTGAGTGTGCGTCCTGACAACCTAAGACAGGCGGAGTTCCCGGGAGGATATTACTTGAAAAAATAAAAAAGGGGGACCTGTCAGGAGCCCTCCAGCCCAGACATGCTTGACCTGGCTACAGGCCAAATATGCCTGAACTCTGTTGCAGTTTGTTGCCTGGGGTTTGTAGTTTGTCGCCTTTGTAACTGTAAACAGCCCTGGCCTCTGAAGCCAGACTTGCAGCTGTGCTGCCATTCACTTGTTAGTTTTCAAGATCACGATACGCTAATTGCCTAAGCTTGCTTGCCCTATAAAACTGGCTTACTGGGTTGAGCCCCGGTGGCGTAGTGATTGTGCGCGGGACTGCGGCCCACTGGGATGGAGATTCAATTCCAGCAGTGGGGCTGGGCCTCCTACTCCCACCACCGGAGAGCAGTGATGCCCCAAGGGGGAAAAAAAAAAACTGGCTTACTTCTCACAAATCAAAAAAAAAAAAAGAACCCCACGCCATCCCAGAAAAGATGTAACTACTGACACAACGTATGTATGTATGTATGTATACATTATGATGAGTGCTGTATGAGTCCCCAATAAAATGAATTAAAAAAAAACTAAAAAAAAAAAAAGAAAGATATAGTGCCTGGGTTCTTAAAAACTTGAAAATAAATAAGTGGCCATCTATCTGTGAAAATAAATAAGTGGCCATCTATCTGGAAGAAGCATACGAGTCTGTGTGATTGTGAGATGCCGATGAGATCAGGGACCAGGCATCTAAGACCCAGAACAAAATCATATCCAAGGTCAAAGAACAGGACATGAGGCAAGGAATGGAGACCCAATACCTATCTGCAGACAATTGAACATCCCCCTACAGAGGGGTCATCAGGGAAGAAATGAGCTAGTCAGGGTGCAGTATATCACTGATGAAAAACACAACATTCCTCTACTTCTTTGGTGCTTCCTTCACCCCAATATCATGACCTCAATTCTACCTTACAAATTGGATTAGACCAGAGCATGCACACAGCTACAGATAAGAGCCCACAACACAATGAATCCAGATAGATAAAACTCCTGGGGCCAACAATGAGAGGAGAGAACCAGGAGAATTAGGCAAGGGTGGGGAGAGAAAGGGTGAATCAGAAACTAATAGCAACCTAGAACCCCCCCTCTCAGGGGGACAAGCAATATAAAATGGGTGAGGGGTGATGGAGGTTGATGTAAAATATGAAAATAATAATCTATAATTTATCAAGGGTTCTTTAGGGAGGGCGCACAAGGGAGGGACAGGGAAGAAATGGGGAGCTGATATCTGGGTTCAAGTAGGAACAGAATGATTTGAAAGTGATGATGGCAGCATATGTGCAAATGTGTTTGACACACTGGATGAATGTATGGAATGTACATAAGAGATGTAAGAGTCCCCAATAAAAGTATTGTTTTAAAAAGATTTTGCTGTGGCATCAACAACAGAGGTGTGTGAAGCCTTCAACGATGTGTGATGATATAATGGTTGCAACATTAGAGTCTAACATATAAATAATTAGAAAGACAATACAGAACAGGCAAACCTTTCATTCCATTTTATAGGGACCACCATGAGCCATAATGGACTCTATTGCAATTAGTAGCAACAGTAACTACAGTGCAAAGTTCTTGCAGGAAAGAAGGGAATTTCGGATGCTATTTTAGTGAAAAGGTTTGCCTTCTAATATGCTCTGCAACAGGCTGGTTGAAACATGATTAAGTGGTGGGAATGGATTTGTGACATTGCAGTTCTCACTCTCCTGAAACTTCATAAACATAATCACCTTTTAGACTATGAGGGCTCTAAAATGTCTCTATTACAGGAGCTCATGAAAAGTAAAAAAAAAAAGTCTATGGGGGGGATTTTGAAGCTGTACCTGGGTAGCAAACATGCAGTTGTGGTTTGTAATTCCTGCTGTATAATGCACTTGTTTTCAGGTGTCAGAGAGTCCATTCTCAGTCTTAACAACCATACAACAGAACCGTACCATCTTCACAATTACTACTATGCCCAAACCCATTATTGTACAGTCATATTAAGCAATCTAGTTGGCACAATCAATCTCCCTCTTTTTTATGAGACCTCTACTTTACCAAGCCTGATGATGCCTTTCTTCAAGAACTGGCCCTTAGAGGTAGCATAACAATCAAAAAAGATAAAAATCTTACCACCTGGGGTATTAAAGGCTTGAGCATAAACAAGCAGCCATATAGCAAGGAGCAACAAAACCCACCATGAAAGAAGCTCACTTGCCTGTGCAACCATGAGGCACTGAAACAATCAGGTATCAAGCATCAAAGAGCAAAAATCAAAATTAATGACTAATTGACTGCTGATATGATTGCTGAAGACAAATGGATACAGAGGCAAACCGAGTAGAAGAAATGATGGTGCCCAGTTACTAAATGATTGAATGTCTGGAGTCTCAAAGACTTCAAGATAAACAAGTCGCCATTCAGCTCAGAAACAGCAAAGTCCACATGGAAGAAGCACACCAGGCTGTGTGATCAAGAGGGACCGAAGGGAGCAGGTATTGAGCATCAAAGAACAAGAATCACATCATTATGAATGAAGGGGAGAGCAGGGTGGGGACCTAAGGCCCACTGGTGGGTAATTGGTCACCCCTTTACAGGGGAGTCACAGGGAGGAGACAGACCAGTCAGGGGGCAGCCGGGAGGTGATGATGCATACAACTTTCCTCTAGTTCCTCCCCCGAACTATCATGGTCCCAACTCTACCTTACAAATCCAGATGGACTGGAGAAGGTACACTGGTCGAGAGGGGAGCTGGAGACATGGGGAAACTAGGATGGGTGAGCCCCTTTGGGCCAGTGGTGAGATTGAAGCTGCAGGATGGGTAGA
This sequence comes from Nesogale talazaci, assembly GCA_004026705.1. Lineage (NCBI taxonomy): Eukaryota > Metazoa > Chordata > Mammalia > Afrosoricida > Tenrecidae > Nesogale > Nesogale talazaci. The sequence goes on along the minus strand of PVJH01043674.1, from coordinate 10,508 downwards.
GAGAATGTGGGTGAAGAGACGGAACCAACTGCAAGGATATACAAATAAACTCCTATTTGAAGGATGGGCTTCAGGGGAGTGGGTTGGGGGAAAGGTCAGACGGTGTAAGACATGACAGAATCATAATAGTTTATAGATTATTGAGGGTGAGTGGGGAGGGGAGAGCAGCGGAAGAGGGAAAGGGCTGGAAAAGCAGATATCAAGGGCTCAAGGGGAAAGGTGGATGTTTGGAGAATGATAACAGCAGCGGACATGTGAAGGTGCTTGGCGCAGTAACAAGCCCCCAATAAAATGATTTTTAATTTTAAAAAAATCGCACCATCTTCACTCCTAAGGACTATTCTGGCCTTACTTCTAGGACAGATTTATTCGTCCCCTTTGGCAGTCCAAAATATATCCAACATTCTTTGCCAACACCATGAATCAAATGTAGCATCATTTCTTCTTTAGTCTTTCTGGTTCATTGTCCAGATTTTGCAAACTTATCTTTTTTGCAACAACAACAAAAAATAATTCACTGCCATGGAGTCTATGCCACATCATTGTGACACTATTAGGCAAGGTAAAGGTGAGTTTCTGAGACTGTAACTCTTTTTTGTTGTTGTTGCTGTTGTTTTGGGGTTTTTTTTTACTTTTTTTTTTGGTTTGGTTTGTTGTTGTTGTTGTTATTTTTTGGGCATCACTGCCTCTGATGGTCGTGGGAGCTACGCAGCGCTGCTCCTGAGAGGCGTTGCTGGATTTGAACTGCTAAGCCTGTGGGCCGCAGTCCTGCACTCAACCACTTACGCCACAGGGGCTCAGTCCTGAGGCTGTAACTCTTGAAGACAGTAGAAAGCCCATGTTTTCTCCTGAAGAGTGACTACCAGCTGTACTAACCTTTAGGATTGCAACCCAACATGTAGCCACTACAGCATCAGGTATCCTACATACACACAAGGTAGTTGAAAATACCATGACTGAGGGGCTGAGCCCCGGTGGCATAGTGTTTGTGCGTGGGACTGCGGCCCACTGGGAGAGAGGTTCAATTCCAGCAGTGGGGCTGGGCCTCCTACTCCAACCACCAGAGAGCAGTGATGCCAAAATAAAAAAATAAAAAAATAAACAGAAAATACCATGACTTAGGCCCTCTTAAATCCTCAAAGTGCTTTTTAGCATTTGGGGGTGGGAGTAGAAGGCCCAGCCTTGCTCCTAGAGAGCTGCTGCTGGATTTGAACCGCCAACCCTGTGCGCTGAAGTCCCGCACACAACAACTATGCCACCAGGGCTCAGCACTTTTTAGCATTTTAAAGAGTTTATTTCCTGCAAATCTGCCCAGTGCAATAAGTCATTTGATTTCTTGACTGCTACTTTGATGGGCAAAATAAAATCCTTAGCAATTTCAGTATTTTCTGTTTATCATAATGTTGCTTATTGCTCCAGTTGGTAGGATCTGGTTTTCTTTACATTGAGCTGTAATCTATGCTGAAGGCTGCTGTCTTTGATCTTCATCAATAAGTGCTTCAAGTTCTCTTCACTCTTCAGCTAGCGAGGTTACCTCTCATGCATACGATATTTTAATGAGGTTCCTCCTTTCTGATTCCACATTTGTCTTCATCCAGTACATATTCTTGGGTTGTTTTCTCAGCCTACAGATTGAATAAGTATCATTAAATCCTGATGCACATCTTTTCTCATTTTAAGCAATGCATTTTCCCCTTGATCTGTTGGAACAACTATCTCTTGGTGTATATGTAGGCTCCATGTCTTTTCAATGCAACTATAATTTATTATACTCCACACAGTAAAAAGCATAGTCATAAAACACTAGTATTCTCTGCTTCCAACCGAGATCCATCTGACATCAGCAATCATCTTCCTAACCCTCCTACTTTGAATTCAGGTTGTATTTAAGGCAATTCCTTAAAGATACACATGTACAGACATTTAAAAATTATCTCCAGCAACTTTTTTTACTTGCCTGTGCTATTATTGGTATGGTTTGATAATTTCTCCATTGTGTTGGACCACTTTTTTTGTTAATAAATACAAATATAGATCTCATCCATTCGGTTGGTCATATATCTTTCTTCCCATTTTTTGCATAGATAAGTGAGTGCTTTCAGCATAGAATCTGTAAAAATACTTCAGTTGATCATTTGTCAAATACAGGATATTTGTTTTATGCAATATCTTCAGTAGGTCTCATATTTTTCCTTCGATATAATTTATTCTTGATCATTTACTACTTCTCAAAGTGGTTGAAAGCCAATCAATAATTTTGGTACCGTGATTCTGTGTAGTCCCTTCATCTTTTCTTGATGTTTCTTATAACATTCAGTATTTTTCCCATAGATTCCTTCAGCATTACAATTTGACCTGATTTTTTTACTCCCACCTTTAAACATGAAAAATATCAAGTACCTGATACTTGCACAGGTCTTTGCACGTTTCACTATAATACTTTGTTTTGTTTTCTTGCACTACCCTTGGAAATCATCTCCCCAGCTCTTTGGTTTACAGTTTTTTCATCTTTATTTCCCACTTACTTTAGCTACTTTATACTCAAGACCAAGTTTAAGAGTCTCTTATAAAATTTATTTTGATGCCTATTGAAGAAAAGTAAAACTTTGTCAAAGATCCTTTTATTCACAAATTACTGCAGATTAAGGAAATGACAACTGCTTGACTTACACAGTAACATTTGATCTAGGAGTGGATGGTTGGTGGTGACTTATGAGCAGCTCAATTAACAGGGGAAACACCTTTATATCTAACACAACTCTTTGGTACCAAATTTTGGGTGTGTAAAAGGTGAGGAGAGAAAACATAGCATAAGAAATTAAGGTATAGTACTGATTTCTAAGTCGGTAGCGCTGAGGAAACAACAATATTCTGAGGAACTTGGACTGGGATCATCAATTTCTGCACCCTTTTGAGTTTGGCAAGTGCCAGGGGAAGAGAATCAGCCTTTGTCTGGAGGTCTGGCTGAAAAGACCTGGATTCCTGTTTCCGACATTCAGCATGTTTAATAGATGCCTAGTAAATGAAATGCTGATCATAAAACAAAAGCACCCCTAAGACTATATGCTCACCTGAGGAAAGGATTAAGCAACAGATTTGGGGGCAAGGAGTGCCATTTCACAGTCTAAATTTGCTCAGGAGTTATCAATGTCAATATAAAGCTTTCCCCACATGATATCTAATTCATGTATTAATAAATGTATTGATTGATCCATCTAATATAGCATTATGCTCAGAGATTTTTTTTCCCTCAAGTATTCCCTAAGCATTCATTGGAGAATAATATGTTGTTCAACAATATTCAAACAATCTAGGGAAATTCATTTACTATAATATCATGTATTTAATATAACAGCAATTATTCCTTGAGTGGTGCAACAGTTTAACCCTTTGTTGCTGTTGAGCTAACATTAACTAATGGTGACCCACCATTGACTGATGGTGTACAATGTAGATGTGCTGCATAGGACTCCCAAGGCCATGACCTTTTGAAGTATATCACCAGAACCTTTCTTCCCCAGCTCCTCTGGGTGAGTTCAAAATGTCAGCCTCTTAGAGAGAAGGTGAGTGCATAATCATTTATTTGCACGCACTATGGACTGAATGCTTTATGTTACATCTTGTTCACCATCATTCTTATAGCCTCTTGCACCTGACATTTTCTCATTTTGCACTAAAAACAAGCTTACAAAATATGCTTCTACTGATATCTCGAAATATCGGTAAGTTGCAACTTCCAGAGTTTCAAATGATTTGCCCAATCTTAATGAGTGAGCAAGTGCAAATACAAATTTTAACACAAGTATTATAAATTCCAGTTTCATGCACTTCCATGCTATCACAGTATTCTGCTATTTACTGACTTGTTCTGTTACATTCAGAAACATTAGTATAATCCCAGAAGTCATCTCACTTGCTCACCTTATAATGCACATGCTTTGATATCAGGATACTGTCCCTGCCGCTTTTCTCTACCATTTTATTAAACCTGTCTGGCAGTACTTTCACTTATATCTCCTAGCACAGTGTTTATATAACATGCTTTATCTCCCTTTGTAAACTCCAAGGGAGAGGATAGGGACTCAGCTCATTTATCTCTGCTTTCTCTGTGGAACCTAGATCAGTGCTTACCAGTTCTATGGTCAAAGCTTAACAAATAATGGTTTCTGTAGATGGACTGCTCAAGTTGCTGTTTTGAGTGATAAATGGTTCCGGAAGAAATCATAACAAATCAATTACCCTATGGTCTTGCCTCTTTCAGCAGAACCATTCTAACATGGATTGGATCCTTTACCGTGGTTCTCAACATTCCTCATGCCATGACCCATTAATACAGTTCCTCATTTTGTGATGACCCTCCCCCACCAGAAAATTATTGTTGTGCTACTTCATAACTGTCGTTTTGCTACTGTCATGAATCAGGTGACCCCTGTGAAAGGGTCATTCAACTCCCATAGGGGTGGCGACCCATGGTTTGAGGACCACTACTCTAGAAGATGCCAGAATTCAGATAGGTGAGACAGCATTTTGGTCCTTTGGGATAATTGGACCCATTCTTGAAGGACAATGAGATATGTCATGAATGAGTGAACACCCCAATGGCTGCCAGCACAGTGAGCACAGTGTATTCAGCTATGAGTCCCTCAGATATTGCCTCAGATGCACTCCCTGAGGGACACTCAGGTCTATGACTGGGCTATGTAGGGGTTAGACCTGGCCTTCTCAGCCCAACTTAGAACATCCTCTGGGTTAGTAAGTTTGTCTTTGGCTCAAATGACAGTTGAGCCTGTCCCTCTGTCCAGTTCAGCCTGTCCCTCTGCCCAGTTCAGTGTCTCCCTCTTCCTTCTATCTTATTTGTCTCATGGACATTCCCAAATAAGCACTTTACACATAAACTCTGTCTCAGAGACTTGTTCTGAGGTACACAACCTGCCACACATGTTGCGTGTTGACAAGGTTTGAGCCAATTTCATGAAAGTTCCACAGGCCCTTCTTTATCCCCAGAGTGAACTTGTGGAGTCACCACAGCCTTGCCATCTCCCCCCATCTCTTTGATTTTGAACAGAGTAACTAACTTTTCTCTGATTGTGTGACTAGTACATGCTAAAGTATTCTAGCAGTCCATAAAAGAAGATGAAGAAAATTTATCTGAGCATTATCAGGAAGAACATCTTCAGCATTGGGGGAGTCTCCTTTTATACCGCAGTAAATTATCAGCCCTCCATGGATGAGAGAGAAGGCTCAAGACTTCGGTGGAGTTGCAGTCTCAGGAAACCCACAGGACAGTTCCCCCCTTTTCTATTCAGTCACTATACGTTGGAATGGACTCAGCAGCAGTGAGCCTCGTGTTTTGGTTTAAAGCTTATACCCTAGAAAACTGTATAGAAGAGTTCTCTTCTATCACATGAGGTCACTATGAGATGAAAACAGATGCAACAGCAGTTAACACAAAGCAGCAACATCCTTTCATATATATAAACAAATGGAGCATTTTATAAAAATTGAAAAAATAATATGATTGCAGAGTTTCTTTGTAACTACAGGCCTATATACATAATACAACTCTTTTGCTTATGTCAACTTTTTTTTTAACAGCAATTTGGTTTTTTTTTTTTTTTTTTTTTTTTTCGTTTCTCTGCAATGTCTAGACATACCTCTGGTAAGTAATTTCGGTCCCTTGGGATAATTCAGGCCATTCTTGAGAAACAATGAGATGTCCAAAAAATACACTGCTGTCACGTAAATTCTGACACAGATCAGTAATGACCATTTTAATCTTCTTTGCCAACACCATAATTCAAAGGCATCAATTCATCTTCAGTCTTCCAATAATTTGTTTCTTTTCATTCCTCTGCAATCCCTAGACACAGCTCAGGTAAATAATTTCAGCTACCTCGTCGATCTCTTCTCAAATTCTCCATGCTCATATACTTGTCCACATACACATGTATTATGGATACTAAACTTATTTTTATCACTATTTGCTTTGAAAATTGGATCATTTTTATTTGTTACTATTTTTACTTAATATTTTATAGATATATCACCAAGTAAACTGGTAAAGATTCATCTTGCGACATAAAACTCTATCAAATGAATATACATGTTAACCAATATTTATCTTTACAGACATTTCCATTGTTTCTAGGTATTTGCCACGGTACTTTACTTTCTTGACACACTTTACATGATACTGCATTAGTGATTCCTTTTCTAAGCTCTGCATAAAATCAAGTCTGTTGCAACAAAAGGTGTGTGACATACATATACCTATAATAGATATAATCGGGCTTCTTTCTGAATAAGTTTGGGGCAGTTCATATTTCCTTAGCAATACTTAATTAAATACCTTTCTTTGAAATTTCATGAGTAGATATTATCACTTTTTAAAGACTTTGTTCATTTGATGATCATATATTGCTACTTTTAAATGAGGTCAAATTGTTTCCAGATAAAACGGAATGAAGCACTGGACGGGCAGTTTGATTGAGCTCCATGCTGCTTCCACACTGCCAATGCACCACATTGAAGAGCTGCCTCCTTTTCACTGCCCTCAGTTTGACCAAGGCTGACGTCCTTCTCCAGGCACGGGTCCCTTCTCGTGTCCAAAGTACAAGCGAGGAAGTCTCACCGTCCTTGAATCTAAGGAGCACTCTGACTTCGCTTCTTCCAAGACTGCCTTGTTTGTTGTGCTAGCAAACCAACAAATACACTGCTGTCAAGTCAACTCTGACACAGATCAGTAATGGCAATTTTTATCTTCTTTGCCAACACCATCATTCAAAGGCATCAATTTGTCTTTGGTCTTCCTTATTCGCTATTCGTCTTTTATAAACATACAAGGTTTTTGAAAAGTATCAAGGATATGGTCCTACAAACCTTAGTCCTCAAAATGAATTTTTTGCTTTTGACACTTTAATGAGAACATTTTCAGCAGATTTACCCAATGTAAGATGTTGTTTGATTGGTTGAGGGCTGTTTCCATATGTGCTCACTGTGGATCCAAGAAGCACAAATTCTTAACTACTTCTATCTTTTCTCAATTTATCATGACACTGTATTTGTCTAGTTATGAGGTCTATTGCAATAAGGTGGTATCATCTGCATATCATAGATTGTTAAATAGTCTCCTTCCAATCCTGATGTCAAATGCTTTTTCTTATAGTCCAGTTTCTCGGGTTATTTGCATATGGATCAAAAATTATGGTGAAAGGATACAATCCTATCCACACCTTTTCTGACTTTTAAACCACACAGTATTCCCTTGTTCTGTTGAATGGCTGTGACTTGGTCTATTGCAAGTTTCACATGAGAACAATGAAGTGCTCTGAAATCCCCATTCTTTGGAATATCATCCATAGCTTTTCAGGATCCACACATATGAAGGATCTTGTACAGTTAATACATCACATTACTTCATCAATTTGCATTTTCTTGATTACAAGGAAGGTACAGCAACTTTCTGTGCATATATTGGCTATTTGGAATTACAAGGTCAGCTACTTTCCACATTTTCCCATTTGACCCACATCTCTCCTTAGAAATTTTACATTATTAGCCTTATCAATATTTTAAAATTTACGCAAGATGGTATCTGTGAGTTGAACAAGGAACAGCATTCGGAATCTAGAAATGCACATTGCTGGGTCTGGGGGTATTAGAAGGATAGATAAGGAGCAGCTGACTGAGAAACAAGGAGCTTTAATGGCACAGTGCTTCCTCATGAGGCTGCTGCACTTAAGAACTGCAGTTCCAAACCACCAGCTGGCTCCAGGGGGAAAGACAAGGCTTTCTACTCCTTTTTTAAAAAATAAGGAAAAGGTTTGTATACAAGAGGAATGGGACATTGAGAAATCATCCTAGCCCAGTCCAGTTCAGTTCAAAGCCATAAATCCGATATTAACACATATGCCCCATATCAGTCTATAAAGTCTCCTTCCAACTCATGAAGTCACAGGTCAGTGGGTGCAGAGTCCTGGCACTGGCAGAGGTCCTCTCATGGCTCCCTATTTCCACGGCTCAGGGTCCATCAACAGCATCAGCTGGCAGGGGTCTCCCCATGGCTTCTCCAGCTTCAGAGGTCTGGCCATGTGGCTTCTCCTCTGGCTCCTGCAGCAGCTCAGACACTGCCATCTTGTCCTGTCCATAATTCCTTGTCTCTGAGACTCGGCTTTCTACTCTTGTAAAGTGTTAACAGTCAGGGCTGAGCCCTGGTGGTGTAGTGGTTGTGCATGGAAATGTGGCCCACTGGGCTGGCAGTTCAAATCCAGCAGTAACTCTCCAGGACCAAGGCTAGGCCTCCTACTCTCCTACTCCCACCAGAGGGCAGTGATGCCCCCTCCAAAAAAAGTGTTAACAGTCTCTGAAACCCACAAGGAGAGTTCTGTCCTTGCCCTATCTTATGTGGCCACTCTGAGTTGAAATCAACTTGATCACCATGAGTTTGGAGCTTTATGGAGTTAAAAAAGAAAATAAATAATTGAAGAATTCCTGCTTTGCCCAAGCTAGTTTGTGTTTGTTAATGTATTTCCCAACATCAGTGAGAAGCTGCTATTGTGTCTTCATTTCCACATAAGAACAGACTGAACATCTGGGTGGCTCAGTAGCCTCCTCATACCACTCGGTTCTCATTTGGCAGCTGGCTCTTTGTGTGCCGGACCCCAACCATACCTTCCAGCACACTTGACATTTTACAAGCGTCCATTAGCAGCTACTCCACGTAAGACATCAGGTGCTTGGTGAGCTTCTTCTGTGCCTTAGGAGAGGGACTCTAGGCACAGGAAGAGTGTTCACAGCCAGGGCAAAAGAGATAGACCCCTATTTTATAGGATGGGAAGGACATGAAAAAGGATTTATCTGCCTAAAAGGTCTATTGCCTTCGGCTGCCACAACTTCAGATACCCCATCATTGCATCGAGTCTTTCTCAGGAAACTCTTATGCAGTCAAAACTCTCCTTTGAAGAGCACTACACCGGAGCTGGTGTGGTAAGAACTGATTTTTGTAGATCCAGTCTCTTCTAGGCCTGGATGTATTCTCTTTCTTCTGATGTGTGTTACCATAGGATCGTTTATTCAACAAACTTGGCAAGAGGAATGATAGTTGTAATAGCAATAATAGTAACATTTTTAAATTGTCAGTATAATTATAATAGCAGTGCTAACTACTACTTATACCTCAGCTGTTCCCACTAGATTTTACTATAGTTAGTGTGATAGTTACTATAGTCAGTGTAATTATTATTATAGCAAGTGCTTCTTTTGGGTTGCTAGATTGGAGACAAACAGGAGTTGTCTCTCCAAGGCTTGCAAAGGGCCACACAACACAGTTAGTTGCTCACCCCAGCATGGCTTCCACACAGTCTGGCACACTTTCCAGAAATAGTGTGAACCTTTGAAGATCGTAACTAAGGGAGCAGGTATCAAGCATCAAAGAACAAGAATCACATCATTATGAATGAAGGGGAGAGCAGGGTGGGGACCTAAGGTCCACTGGTGGATAATTGGTCATCCCTTTACAGGGGAGTCACGGGGAGGAGACAGACCAGTCATGGTGCAGCCGGGCAGTGATGATGCATACAAGTTTCCTCTAGTTCCTGAAGCCTTCCTCCCTCCAACTATCATAGTCCCAACTCTACCTTACAAATCCAGCTGGACTGGAGAAGGTACACTGGTAGAGAGGGGAGCTGGAGATATGGGGAACCCAGGACAGATGAGCCCTTTGGGGCCAGTGGTGAGATTGGAGCTACTGGATGGGTGGAGAGAAGGTTGGGTAGAGAGATGAACCAACTGCAAGGATATACACATAACTTCTTATCTGGAGGACAGACATCAAAGCAGTGGGCTGCGGGGAGAAGTTGGGCAGTGTAAGATATGACAGAACAATAATAATTTATAAAGTATTGAGGTTTGGTGGGATTGGAGAGCAAGGAAAGAGGGGAAAGGATGGAGAGCTGATATCAAGGGCTCAAGTGGAAAACCAGAGATTGATAATGGCAGCAGACATATGAAGGTGCTTGCTACATACAGTACATGTATTTGTGTATTGTGAAAAATGATGTATGTACCCCCAATAAAATTATTTTTAATAAAAATAAAGACTGTAACACCTGAAGCTTCCCTTTCCTCCATAAAAACTCACCAGCAGGTATACACTGATACAGATAGGAACCAGAAACACGAGGAATCCAGGACAGATTATTCTTCTGGACCAATGATGAGCATGGAGATACTGGGAGGGTGGAGGGTAGGTGGAACAGAAATGATCATAAGGATCTATACACAGCCTCCTTCCTGGGGTGCGGACAACAGGGAAGAGGGTGAAGGGAGACATTGGACAGTGTACAATATAACAAAATAATAATAATTTATAAATTATCAAGGGTTCATGGGGGGGCAGAGTGAGAAAGGAGGGGGAAAATGAGGAGCTAATGCCAAGGGTTTAAGTAGAAAGAAAATGTTTTGAGAATGTTGATGGCAACAAATGTACAAATATGCTTTGCATACAATGG
>PVJH01043672.1:0-13369 GCA_004026705.1 Nesogale talazaci | reverse complement strand
GTGTGCCCCCCAACCCGGGGCAGCGAGTAGATAGATAGGCTGTGCTGGTGAGACACGACCAGGGCAAGAATTCAACGGAAGCCCGTATGACGGTGGAGAAGGGTCTCTCGGTTGGTTGTGGGGTCAGGTGGACCTGAGCTGGGAGCCCATTTAGCCACCACCCATTTAGCTACCACCCTACCCTGCCATATGCTAGATGGGTCAGCCTCCGTCTCTGTCCTTCCAGAATTGGTCAGGGTGAGTGCCTTTATGTATGCAAGAATCTGTGTGTTTCCAGCATAAATCATCCCTCCCACACTCCCCCCTCACCCCCCACCCCCAGTCATCAATGTGTTGCCTTGGAATGACTTGTGATGCTGGAAATTATGGTACCGGCATTTCAAAGGCCAGCAAAGGTTGCCCATAGTACGCAGGTTCCCGACTCAGACTAAAATAAAGGCCCGGTTCGGCAACCACTTGAGGGCAATAAATTTGGTTTCTGGTTAATTTTTTTTTTTTTTTGGTTAAACTTTTACAGCAGTAGAAAGCCTCATCTTTCCCAGAGCAGATGGTTTAGAACTGCTGATCTCAAGGTTAGCAGCCATGTATGTGTACGCATATTTTATACACACACCGTCCTCTTATTTTTTGGACCATAAGATGCACCTGACCATAAGATGCACTCAGTTTTTAAGCAGGGGGGAAAAAACTGAACCAAATAGTACCAGTATAATAAAGTATTTATTAAAATAAAGCAAAGTAGGGTAATATTTAGCAGTGTAAACCCAAGAGTGGTGTTTAGAACCATCATCCATTTCATTAGCTAATGAGGAAAGACTTGGAGGCGTGGGCTGTGCTGATCATGTGATCTGACTGACCTGGAGATTCCAGGGGGCGGGACTGCCCCTGAACACACAGCAATCCACAGCATGCAAGCAGCAGCAGACAATAAGTGGGCGCATGAAATCATAAGCAAATGTTCTGGGGGTGCTGAGCCCCGGTGGTGTAGTGGTTGAGTGTGGGACTGTGGCCCACTGACTTGGCGGTTCAAATCCAGCAGCAGCTCTCCAGGAGCAAGACTGGGCATACTACTCCCACCAGAGGGCAGTGATGCCCCCCCAAATGTTCTGGGGTGCCACACCTTCGGACATAAGATGGACCCTCATTTCCCCTCTCCCACTTTTGGGGAAAAAAGTGTCTTATGGTCCGACAAATATGATATATATATGTATATGTATATACATATATGTATATATATATATCCACGACACCACCAGGGTTCCTGAAAACAGGGCCTGCAAACAAAATCACACATAGTATTTTTAACTTAGGCTGGAAGGTGAGTATGGCAATCTCCTTGAGAAACTTAAGAGACATTGAGTGGGAACCTTTGTCCACCTGCTGCCTTTCACAAGTCTTCTGGGACCAGCTAAAGACAGCTTTGAGCCCTAGACAGTTGATGACAATGATTTTGCTTCTAGTCAACAAGGACTGTCCATAGGTTCGTGGCCAGGGGATAAAAGTTTCTGCTGCTTGTGCCCATGGTTTAAAAGAAGAAGAAAACACACTAAAACATCCCAGAGATGTCCCAAATTGTACCATCCAGTAGGCCACATTCTATGTAGGGCGTCTTTTGTATGACACGACCCATGTCACTCTTAACAAAAGGTCCCCGAGCACACTGCCTCTGAATGGAGCCCTGTGGAGCTCATACAGCCCACCAACTTGTGGCTGATCTTGGCCTGTGGACCCTAGCAAAGTTGAATTTTGCTTTGGGGAATGTGAACGAACTTGGAGCTGTAAGATCTCTAGCCTGCTCTCGATGCAGTTTTGAGAAGGGAAAAGTCAGGGTTGAGACAAATCCCTTCAAGGTCTGAGGAAGGCCAGAGGCGGGCAGGGTACAAGGGCCATTGGTGTCATTGGTCAAGGGAAGGGGAATGAGGGAGTGACGGGAAAGTCTGGACCCAACAGCAGCACTGCAGACAGCTTTTGGTGATCCAGGCCATAGAGTGGGCCACCACTGCAGATAGCATGGTTGTTGTTTGAGCCAGGCCTGGATTAGGTGGCCTCTGTTTCAGCCCCACCCCCCGCCCCTGTTGCTGCCTTTAGGGGGCCAGCCACCCTTTGTTCCAGCCCCTCAAGAAGACAGATGATTTGCTAAGTTTCAAAGTACCTGAACTTGAAAACACCTGCCTTCAGAGGTTCCCAGAACTTACCTCACGGGCCAGTACTTAGGCTCCCCCCACCCCCCCAGTATTGTTTCCCAGGAACGAACACAGCCCGGGCAGAACACAGGCCCTCTCCCTACCATTGTTTCCTAGCAACTGCAGCACCAGAAACCTCTCTTCCCCCTTTCATTCCACCTGTTTTTAGCTCAAACCATATATATCTATATCTATATCTATATCTATATCTGCTTCAGTACCAGCCTCAACTTCCCTCATCTACACTCGTGGTTTTGGAACCTCCCCGGAAGCTTGAAATGCTTCCGACCCCCTCTTTGCTATCCCTTCCCCTCTCCAAAAGTCTTTTCCCCTAATAAACCGCCCTCTGCTTCACCCCTTTGTCTGAATTCTGCCTCACTTTACCTCTCACTTGTCCAGCATCCAGCTGGCCAGGCTCATGGGGAAACAAGCTGCTGGCTGCAGGAGGTCATCTCCTTGTCTGAACGCGCTATGCCTTTTTGTTGTTGTTGTTAAGTTTTGTTTTGATTTCTTTATTAATAATAACAATAATAATGCTGGATTAATGGGGGGGAATACAGGAAATGTTCACCCAGGCTGAGCATGTGTAACTTGGGCTTCTTACACTATTGGATGAGCCCGGGGACTGACCCATGGCTGCTTTTTCTAGGCCCCACAGGTGGGAATCCAAGGGGATTTTTCTGTCTAGAAACACCCTTCTTCCCCAAATCTGACTGACTTCTGTGAAGCTCTAGACCAGAAGTTTCCCTTTCCTAAGTGCCCAGCCAACCTGGAGCCTCTCTGAGCCGGGTGCTTTTATGAGCCTCTTCTAAACACTTCCTCTCCCCAGCTGACAATGGAGGAAGCTGACCAGCTAAAGAAGTGACTGTAGGGACACATCTTGGGGTACCTCCTCTTCCTTCACCCCTCACCACACCACTGTCACTTTGGTGTGGTTGATCCCATTTCATAGACGGGGAAACGGAGGCTGTGATAATTACAGAATCTGGTGTCAACTTGAGGATTCAGATTGAAGGGGTGGAGTCTAGCCTGTCAATCAGGTCGCAGCTTGATGACCTCATTTGGAGGCGCTAAGGAGATAAGTAGCTCTCTGGAGACAGGATACACACTCACTACCTGGGAGTCATCCCGGTGGAGAAGACACATGGAGAGAAGCTGATGGAGCCAGACCTTTGGAACTAGAGGAGCCGCATAGAGAACCCTGCCCATACTGAGATGCTTACAATACCACTGGAGCCACAAGACTTCCCACCCACTGGCCTGTGATCTTCCTGCATTTGGCATCATTGCCTGTGTTTCGTGAGTCCAAAGAGGGCGTTAGAGATTGGTTTCAGACATATAGACTAATATCACACTTGTGGACTTGATCTGGGCTGGGCCGGGGTGGAGAGCCCTTTCTTATACACACGTGGGTTTCCCTGGATTTGTTTCTCTAGTCCGCCAGACTGACAGAGGCTCAGAATGAGTGGCATGTTGTTCAGCTCTTAGAACCTGTCCATGCCCTTAGCCAGAGGTCCTGTGGCGGTCATGTGCTTATGTTAATTTTATGATTGAAATGTAGGGGTGGAGTCTAGCCTGTTAATCTGGAGATAGCCATTGAGTAGCCACAGAGGCCTCTATGGCGTTCTCCTGAGACTTCTGGTTAATCTCGCGATATTTCCCTGGTGAAGATGAGACGCTATCTTCCCCAGTTGTTGGGAGTTAGTGTCAGAGACGATGAATCACAGACAAGATGGCAGTGTCTGAGAAGCTGGAGGAGCCGGCAGAGAGACCACACACGGCTTTGCCCTGATGGAGCCAGACCTCTGAAGCTGGGGCGGCCACATGGAGACCTCTGCCAGCGATGAGTTGCTTTTGCTGTTGATGGACCCTGAGCCCTGGAAGCGAGGAGCCATGTGGAGACCCTTGCCAGCACCGGGATCCTGCATTCATCTGACCTGTGACTTCGTGAGTCGGAAGGAGACTTTATAGACTGATTTCGGGCATATGGGTTAATATCAGACTTATGATCTTGAACTGGACTGGGCTGGAATGCCTTCTCAGTGTCACATTCCTTTTGTATATAAACCCTTTCCTTACATCGATATGCGTGTCTATGAAGTTTGTTTCTCTAGCCTACCGGGACTAACATAGGTCCTGTGTACCTCCCTGAGACCTGGGGACACGATCATTCTTCCTAGAGCCCCCCTACTCTGCTGCCACAAGTCACCAACAGGTGGAACCAAGAGAATCCTATTATGTGCCTTGTGGCCGCATGGACCTCTTGAACTCACGTGTTGTGTCCAACTGCCTGTCCCTCCTCGTCTGGGAAATCAGAGCCTCGCACACTCTGCTTCTTAAGCCATGGTTTTATCCAGTTTGAGCCACAGCCCTCCACCAGCCTGATTGAGGGGGGCGGGGCCTCCCAGCTCCGTCTCAAGTACATTTTTTCCCCCTAAGCAAACAGTTTCCCTTGGGCTGCTGAAAAAATATTGTGCCATCTTGAAGGTGAAATATGATCTGGAGCCACAAATGAGGCGGGTGGGAGAGAAGGGAGACCAGTGGCTGGCGCAGCGCCTAAACCCCGGCTCCATCCCGTTTCTGGTTTGGGGGGAAGGAGATATCTCTGAGACCAGGAGGAGGGTGTCCTCTGCCTGCATGGGGCAACCTCCTGGGCCCCACAGATTTGTTTTTTTTTTAACGTACATACCATAAAATTCACCTCTGGGACCCCCCAAAGAAACTCCCCTCCCAGTGGGTCCCCCCCTCCCGTCCCTAACCCTTCCCCCACTGCACAGCCTCCCAGAGGCAGAAGGGAGCACAGCTTCCCCAAAAGAGCGTTCTGTGTGTGTGTGTGTGTGTGTGTGTGTGTGTGTCAATCAATAAACCCTTTTGCTTAAAAGGAACCAGATGATTTCATCCTCGTAATTACAAGTTTGACGTTTTTTGCAAATCTTGCCCAGGCTCCAACGGAGGAACCGCTTTGTCATGGGGGAGGGGGCGCCGAGAGGGGAGAGGAGAGGAAGACAGTTGTCTGGGTGTCTGGAAATGGGGACCGGGCCTGGTGTGGTGGACAGAGGGCCAGGCTGGGGTCGGAGGCCTGGCTGCCATCCGACTAGGCGGCCTCCCTTCCCCCCTCTACTCTCGTGTTTATGGCCAGAGGAAAGAGGAGGCTGGGGCGGTACTTCCATCCATACCATCTCCCTAAAGAGTCTCATCTGCGCCCCCCACCCCCAACCCAAAGTCTTCCTTTTGGCTCTAGCGGGGAAGAGACAGGCCCTCTGAGTAGCATTCTATAATCTCTGACATCCATCATTCTCAGTGCAACTTCCCGTTATTTCTCTCTCTCCAGCACACTGTTCCCTCTATTTCTATTAGCATGCCCCACTCCCCTCATTCTGCTGGGGAAACTTGCTCCTTTGTTGAAAAGCATGAGCTCACAGAAGCATAGACATACTGGCTGGATAGAACCCCATGGAGTGCCTGAGACAGAATCTGGCCCTTTCAGACCTGGAACTGAACTCACTCCCCTGCCCTCCCCCCTCCTTCATTGGCAACCAAACAATAGATGTGTCTCTAAGGAGAACAATAACACCAGGGAGGTCCTCTAGACCCTTGGAAGAATCAACCCTTTGCGATGAAAGGGACTGGCCTTGCTTCTTCAAGGACCAAGTTCAGAGGGTTTAGGAGAGCAGGAGTGGACACAAGAAACGCAGGGAGGAAGGGGGATACGGGGATGCTACCTCGCGGGCTTTGCAGTCAAGGACATCAACCAAAGGGTGTGTGAGTTGTTGAGTGGAGAACGGGTTTGTTCTGTAAGTCTTCACGCAAACTCACAGCTTGAAAAGCAACAACAATAACAAAACAGGGTGACCGTCCCATCACCGTCCCTCGTTTGATCACAGACAGTTCCGTTCCATGCAGTGGCCCAGGGTCTGCTGTGATCCTGCTGGTGCTTAGGGCTTTTTCTTAGAAGTCTGCATAGAGAGTCTTAGCCCTTAGTCCAGAAAGAGAAGCCCTGGGCTGAACGGAATGGGTTTTTGAAGGTTCTTTGATCCACAGTCCCAAGTTACTCTCTGACATCAGTTCTCTTCTCTTCCTGAGTCTTAAAAATCTGTTCTCTCCTTTCCCCCAATGCTTTGTCTCTGTGTCTCAGACACAGGAAATGTTAGCCAAGAATAAACCAAGCCCCGGCAGATAGAAATCAATGGATCGATAAAGGAGGTTGAATAATTCAACACTTTCTTCCAGCTTATTATTGACTCATCCAAATGCATTTTCTTTGAGCTCTTCTCCCTTTGTTTCACTGCTGATGACACTGGAATACTCTGGTCACCTTATCAGTCTACCTGCCCTTTCGAAACACAAGGGGGAAATGACTAAAGCAGACAATAGTTCCGTTCCTCTCAGTGACTCTTCTGAGACAATGGGCTATGCATTAGGCTCCACCCCAGGCTGACTTTCTCTGTCTAGCTTGCCTCCCTCTCCTTTCTCTGTCAGGACCCAAAAAAAAAAAAAATCAAAATCAAAATGAAAATCTTTCATTAAACATGAGTTCAGAACACTCTGAGGAGTCTTTCTCAATGGAGCCAGGCAGAAGGGTAGACCCACACCATCCCCTCCCCAATGCCTGCTCTGGACATGGGACTCCACGTTCTCATAGGAAGATACCCCATCAGGGGAACGATGACACTGGTGAGGTGCTGACACCTTAGAATAATTAACCGTGTGAGTCCGAGGAGGCACCATTGACCCAAAGAGGACAACCAGAAGGGTGAGATGTGAAGGGATGAAGGTGGGAAAGACACACAGGAAAGAGGGAGGATGAGAGAAGAAGGTGATTGGAATCAAGGGAATAAAACACAAGGTGTACGAATCATTGCGTGTCAAACTAATGGCGAGCTGTGAACTTACCCCTAAGTCACCATGTTAAAAAATATTTTTTTGGAGGGGGGAGGTTTAAGAAAGGAAGATACCCCATAGTTTTGTAGCTTCTCTAAGTCCTACCCTACTCTAATGTCACCTGGCCCCCTCTTGCCAAAGGGGGAGCCTAGCATGCTTTGCAACTTAGGTAATATGGGAGACCAAGGTTGACAGTCATCAAGGGGTGTGGGTGGCCACGTGTCACCGAGGTCCCCCTTCGACAAAGAACTTCTTGCCCCTACACCTGGGCATGTTTTCAGCTCTGCCAGGGATTCTCTCAGCTGCAAAGAGCCACCTGCAGGTCATGCCCTGCCTGGGACAGCTGAGCCCCACAGACTGATCGAGGCGGGAGTAAGTATAAAGGCAGATGGGGCAACACGAAATGACCAGAATGGCCCATGGGGTGCCCTGAAGCTGTCCTTGGGCCTGCAGGACACCTGGACTTCTCTCAGTCCTGCCTGATTGATCGCTTAGCTTGGTCGCAAGGGATACTCCTTACTAAGCCCCCACGTGCAGAACTTCCTTGAGAACTCAACCCCTAACACAGCGATGAAGTTGGTCCCTAGAGAACTGCCCCCACCCCCGCCCCATGCCAGCTTCTTATTTCCCCAGGGTTGGCTTGAACCACTTCCCATCCAGTGAGAGGCCTTGAGGAAACGGCTCTCTAAATGGATTTTCAGACCTTAAGTGGTTGTTTTTTTTCATGTGTGTGTGTGTGTGTGTGTGTTTAAGGCTTTCAAAAAATTGTTTCCGAAGAGAAGTCGTTTTGAGACAAGTTTCAGTATAAGATTCCGCACTTGCTGGAGAAAGTTCCAGTTTCCAAAGCAATCTCCCAACCACGTGCCCTTCAGACCTCTCGCACCCTTCAAGAGAACCCAGTCAAACTCACTGCTATTGAATCAATTCTGTCTCAGGGTGACTCCAAATGGCTTATGATCCCTCCCCCTCCCCAAAGTGGGGGTATGTCTAGAAGTGCCCTCAGTAGATTTCCAAGACTTGAAAAGAAAAAAAAAATCTTTACGGGAGCAGATAACACCTTTCTCCCAAACTGTCAAGGTAAGGCCAAGTATTTCTGTGCTGTGTTCAGGAAACTCAGACTCAAAATAGGTAAGGAGTCATTCAAGGTCATATGGCCAGGTCAGCCCAGAGAGCAGGAGAGAAAGAGAACCCAGAAGGTCAGGAAGCCCCAAAGCTGAAGAAACACAGTCTCTCCGGGAGCTTTTCTTTCCTTTTTTTTTTTGAGGGGGGGGGCATCACTGCCCTCTGGTGGGAGCAGGAGGCCCAACCTTGCTCCTGGAGAGCCACTGCTGAATTTGAACTGCCAACCCAGTGGACTGCAGTCCCACACACAACCACTCCGCCACCGGGGCTCAGCCCTCTCTGGGAGCTTTTCTGTGTGGGCCAAACACTGCCCAGTCCTACGCCATCCTCAGTTGTTTTGTGTGAGGCAGTGTTGCAGGCAGAGTGAGCATCCATTACCTGAGGGTCTTCCTCTGTTTCCTGCTGACTCGCTACCTTTCTAAGCATGACGTCCTCTTCTAGGAACGGGTCTCTTCTAACTATGTATCCACAGTCCGCGAGATGAATTATGATGTAAGGTGAAGAACACTGAAAGTACCAGGGACTGCCAGAAGGATGAAGACCTCTGTGGTGGAAGAAACACAGCGGAATACTCCTTAGCTGGCAGCAAGCAAGGCCAGACTTCATGTTAGTCTTTGGACGTGCTGTTTGTAGGCGCGTGTTAGCAGGACAAGATGCCCGACAGAGTCGTGGGTCACTGAAAAAGAGGAAGACTCTCAATGGCTTGGGCTAACATGGTAGATTCGACCTTGGGTGAATCTGTAGCGATGAATCACTGTAGGTTAAATCCCATCAGGATGAGGATGACGGACGGTAGGACTGAGCGGCGTTTCATGAGGAGATGGAACTCACTCAATGGAACCTAACAACAATTTTGACAAATGAAGCTCTCTGGAGCTGGTAGTGGTTCTGAACTGCCAACCTGTCAAGGAGCAGCTGAGTACTAAACGGTTGATAGAGGATGTGACTAGATCACGGCTTTAAGCAAGCTCACCAGGAATCTGTCTCTTGCCTGTTTCCCCTCACTGTTAGCATCGTTCACAAAGGGATTCACCTTCAAGGGGTGGCCATTCTACCAGAGACTTGAGAACCGCTGTTTCTTGAGAACCCTACAAAGATCTAGCAGTTGACTTTAGAGGGTCAAGCTTGGGTCCCCCGTTCAGCTTTGCAGTGTGGCTACTGTGAATCACTGTAGACATTGCAATGCCCCCGGGAAAGGAATGGATGCACCAGGCTGGCTCCCAAAGCATTAGTCTTCCAGGGTGGTGACTCTGACAACCTTGAAGGTCCTTTTGGAAACAGATGTTTTAGCATTTGCACAATTCTTACGTTGTACGAGAAGGCGGCTCTAATTATGGGTTGCTGAGGGAATCCTAGGTAACAATTGGAGTTTACACAAGCATACTCAGGGTCCTCCACTAGATGCTGCCTCCTTGCATTCCTTCAGGGCAGAGCAGAATTGTCCCATAGGGCTTCCAAAGCTGTAATTCTTTTTTTTTTTTTTTTTTTGTGGGCCTCACTGCCTCTGGTGGTCGTGGGCACCACCCAGTGCCATTCCTGAGAGCCGCTGCTGGATCCGAACGGCCAAGCCCGCGGGCCACAGTCCCGCACTCAACCACTTACGCCTCCGGGGCTCAGCCCCCAAAGCTGTAATTCTTACAGAAGCACAGTGTCACAGAGCAAAGCGACTGGTGGGTCCGAACTACCGAGGGACTTTTTGGCTAGCAGTTAAGCGCTGTAACTATTGCATCACTGGGGCTTCTCAAGTTTATATAAAACCCAGAACAGGGCACCCATTGCCATCGATCGATCGAGTCAACTAGCATTGAACTGAATATCACGTCCAACTACACCTGAGGGTTTCGGACACTGAAAATCTATATGGAGGCAGGCAGCCTCAACTTTCTCCCGTGGATCAACTGCTGAGTTTGAACTTCCGACCTTGCATTTAGCAGCCCGATGCTTATCGCCCAAACCACCAGGGTGGCTCCTTCACGTTCACAACCCCAAACAAACGCATGACTATGGAGTCAGTGCCCACTCATCGATAGTGACCTCCCCACGCCCCTCCATCCCTCCCATAGGTTTCTGAGGCTGCAACTATTTACAGGAGTAGGAAGCCCAGCCTAGCTCCTGAGGAGCAGCTAGTGGTTTCGAACGGCCGACCTTGCAGATCACAGTCCAACACCCGACACCACCAGGGGTCCTCTCACATCCACACAGAGCTGGTTCAAGTCCGTAAGATGAGCTGGGAGAGGGGACGGAAAAGGAAGCTGGTGGATCAAGACCGGGAGCTCCTGCCCAGTGGTGGGGCTCAGCTGGCTTGCGCCAGTAACGCAGAACAGATAGCTCAGTTTTTGTTGTGTCTGACCGACTGGTTGTTAAAATGGCACTTGTCATCAGGGTTCTCGCGTAGGTGGGCGGCTGGGCAGTCCCTCAATGTGGAAATCACAAATTTACGCTTCTTACGTTTTCTTTTTTTAACGTTCCTCTGCTCAACAGCGTATTTGAAGTGCCTTTCGCAAGGTTCATTCTGTCCGTAGGTGTCAAAAAATCTAGATGCGGCTATGCTTATACGATTCATTCACTAATTTCCTAATTTTTTTTATGCTTTTAGTGAAATACTACATTGTTATTCCCTTGTGTTTGTTATTTGGGTAAACAAACGTAGAACGAGAAAGTGCCGAACAACCAGGAGGTGACATGCCGCCATTCGTTTCAGCTTTGTGTAATGCCCCCAATTCCCACGAGATTCTGAGTGAGCGATTCAGCTCTTGAAAGTGCTCAAAGAACTGAAAACATTACCAGAACGACTGCTGTATGTTCAGCGGAAGAGGAAAGGGGCTTTGCAAAGATGACCATCATATGTCCCGAGAAGCTAAGTCGCCTGCTGTGAATATAGCAAACACAATGGCCATGCTCTAAATTGCCAATCTCTAAAGGAAAGGGATCCTATTCCTACAGTGAAAAGATGATTAAGGATACATCACAGGCGATGCGGCTCGGATAAAAACGGAGAGTTTTGCAAGTGAGGATGCTAATTAAGAAGCACCATGGAGTTACTTTAAATAACAGTTTTACTGCTTTTTTTTTTAAATTGGGAATTATTTAATGTCTTTCGTGAATACCTTAAAACTTGCTTATAACCTAGTTTCTTTATCTCTTTCATCGTCCATATTTAAGTATTAACTGTATGAAATAATAGACTACTTTTTGATATACATATTTTTAATACTTAAAACACTCATGGCAGCAAACTAGTTGTCAAATTATTTGAATCCCACCACTGCTTAAGCCTTCCCACAGTGTCAGGTAATTGCCTATGGCCTTTCTCTCTTTATAGGTCACAGGCAGTGCCCGGATGCCCTGTCCAAGCGTCCTGCTTCTTTCGGCATCAAATGACCATAGCTGGGCCAGGGCTTCTTAGAAAGCTGCAGGCAGTCATGGGAAGGTGGGAGGAAAGTAGGTGGCCCATGTGGATGTTTTGGGTGAGATGGTGACTAGTCACCCCCCCCCCCCCAGCCTTCTCTGAGACATGTGCTGGGTGTAAGGGTGCCAACGAGCGGCTCCCCAGAGGAGATAGGAGCTCAGGTCACACCCAGGGGTTCACTCTATTGTAAATCCCTGCCAGCAGAACAGAACCCCCTGGAGTTGTGTGCTGAGCCATCCTGGGGCACTGTGGGAAGGGAGCTGTTAGCCAGGCTGCCTCTCCTCTCACATTAACCCTGCCCTCCCACCCCAGGGACTCTTGGGTATAGCCGCCCCCTTGTTATCAGGCATGTGTTCTTTCCAGAGATGTGTTCCTGAGTGCTGTGGACACACGGGTCATAGAGAGAAGCCGGTCCAGGTCTGGATTTCTTTTCAGAGTGGCCAGGTGACTATCAGAGATAACCCTTGGTGATCTTATAGGAGAGAGGAGAATTGTTCCTTTGGGTTTCTTTAGGGGACCAGATAACCTCCCCTTTCTGCTGCGCAGAGTGGCTTGTGGGTTTGGGTCACTGATCTGGCCAGGAGCTACCCTGTGCTTACTGCTGGACATCATCAGGGGTCCTGGGTAGAGGGAACTGTCCTGTCCAAACCCAAGCCCCTGTGGGTCTGCAGACTTGCCGCATGCTTTCCAGAAGCCAGGGCTTCAGAAGCCGCACATCCACTGCACATCCACACAGAAGCCGCACATCCACACAGAAGCTGCACATCCACATAGAAATCACACATCCACACAGAAGCTGCACATCCACACAGAAGCCGCACATCCACACAGAAGCAGCACATCCACTTGAGGCTCTGGCCCAACCGGAGGACCCGTGCCCTTCCTCAGCTGGGAGGTTGCTCCTGAGGCTAAAGCCATTTCCCTGCTCCTGCTTCTCATTTACGAAAAGACTTTTCTTCCACTCTTGGGTTCCTGGTCAGTGGGGCTCCACAATTGTCAAGCCGATGATCACCCATGTGCCTGGGCCAGCAGTGGGCAGGAGTCCTGGCCAGGAGTTGAGGAACCAGGAACTCCCAGGGAGGGGCTCCGTTTGTGTCTTGGAGGTCGTGAAGCCGCAAAAGGGCCAGAGGGCTCGGTCAGCCTGGAGCCTGCGTTCCTGGTGCCCACCCTGCCTGCAGCGCCTGCCCATCGAGTGGCTCCTAGCCTGCGGCAGGCTGTCGGGGTCACAGGTGTTCTTGCAACAGGGAGGCCCAGGCCTCTCGCCCACCTCACAGCATAGCTCCGGGCGCCCTCTCATTCGCCCTGGCCCTGGCCCCGGGCCAAGGGCTGGATCCCGCTCTGCGCTCTGCGGCTGGGGGGAGGCCGGCCGGTGTTTCCCTCGGGGCTCTGAGCAGCCAGCAGAGAGGGCTGTGGCGGTGGCTGACCAGCTGGGAGAGGGAGGGGGAGTGGCGGGTGGGGTGGGAAGGGGAAGAGGGTTGACTGGGACTGGGAGTGGGGGCCGTCTCCCCTCTCCCAGCTCAGAGGAATTGCTGAGCAGGGATGGGGTGGGGAGAGGTGTGAGGAACAAGGAAAGGGGACTCATTTGGGCTGGGGGAACCTCCCTGACTCTCAGAAGCAGGAAACCTCTAGCCTTTTGCGCCTGATCTGAAGTGTGTGTGTGTGTGTGTGTGTGTGTGTGTGTGTGTGTGTGTTTAGGGGCTTCACAAAGAACCAGTGGATTCTGAGCAACTTCTAGGTGAGCTAAGGACTTTAGGGAATCACTGGGAGGCTGGGG
>PVJH01043671.1:0-13485 GCA_004026705.1 Nesogale talazaci | reverse complement strand
TCCTAAAGCAATTTTATGACTCTATTAATATAAGACTCTTAAGAAGTAATATTAAAGGTCTTCCTGTGGTGTTAATTGCCATATATTCACCTGAAGTTTTGTTTTAACATTAATCTATCAGTCTACTATGCATTAACATCTGCTAGAGTTCTCAAATTGTGAAGATCTATGTGTGGTCAATTTCTTCCCTATATAATTAACCCTCAATGCTGAACCCACCAAAACACCAAGTTAGGGGTTTTTCTATGACACATTTCTTTTAGATAATGACCCTAAATGATATGGTTTGCTTTAAAGTAAGGCTTTTGAACACTCTCAAGACTAGCACAGGGAAGCAGAAACAAATGTAAACTCTATTATTCCAGAATAACAAACTCAATACCATTTTGAATGATTATATTGGAATCTTCATTGACCTTTATCTCAACCTAATGTCGATGCTAAAATGGCATCCCAGGATTGATTCAGAGTATAATGTTCACACCACAAGAGTTCTTCGAATGTAAATTGATATCTTAAATTCAGCCAAGACTCATTACAACGTTGGGTTGTTTTTTATTATGTTCTTAACTGTCATAAATTTGCCTCCCAATTTATGGTGCCTACGTCCACAATGGGACCAGAACATTTGGATCCAACAGAGTTTATTTGGTTACATTATGATTCAAAATATTTTCTTTGACTAACCTTTAAGGCTGCTCCCAAAAGAAGACATACTACTTGGTAAATGGGCGAGTCATTGAAAACCAGGAAGGCCTCGACAAGAGAGCTATACCCAGCAACTGTGGCAACAAGCTTAAACAGAACACCACGTGTGAGAAAGACACTGGACTCTGCAGAAATTTATTCTGCCATACACCAGTTGTTGCTGTGAGCTGGAACAGGCTCAATAGCATCTAACAACAACCTTCAAGGACTTCAGTCTTCCATATGGATTGCAACCTACTATCAAGAAAACAAAAGTCCTCACAACTCTTCTAACAGGAACATCCTGATAAGTTGAGAGAAGTCAGAAATTATCAAGGATTTCACCTGACTTAGTTCCAGAATTAAGGTTAATGGAAGCAGCAATTAAGAAATGCAATAAAAAAAAAGAAATGCAATGAGAGACTTGGGAAAATCTGCTGGAAAAGACCTTTTAAAGCATTTCAGAGCAATGATTTATTTGTGAGGAGTTAGCTGTGGCAGATCCCTGATATGGTACTTTCCATCACCTTGTTTACCAGAGAAGGCTGGCCATTGTATAGGAAAGACCATAGAAGAAACAATGCATTCAAATTATGGAGATGGTGAAGACTATGGAGAGTATCATGGACCACCAGAAGATCAAGCAAATCAGGTTTTGAGAAAGTACTACCAGAATGCTCCTTATAGATGATGAGATTTTGGATCACATACTTTTTATCACGGGAGACCAGTCCTGGTAAAAAGACACTTTTCTTGGTAAGGTAAAAGGCACTGGAAAAGTCATCCACAAAATGGATTGTCACAGCAGACTCACACGTGAAAATGGCTTTAAGTATGGTACAGAACCAGCCAGTTTCCACCCCCCCCCCACCCCCCACCCATTTTATACACAGTGCTGTTGAGTTGGAATCAACTTGAGGCACCCAGGAATAATCTTCAGAGATGGCCAGGTCTTTCTTCCAGTCTAACGAAATCTGGAAACTGCTATAATTTGCACACCATCCAAATAATAAGTGACTCTTCAGTGATAGACAGATCGTAGCTCAGTTTGAAATGCACTGGCCTGAACTTGAAACGTGTTCCCATATGGAAAGTAGGAATGCTGGCACTTGAGAGGTCCAGAAAGAAGCTAGAATTGTGAAGGTGTCAATAAATTTCTACATACCAGAAAAGTACCAGTAAAGTCCAATGCAGTCAAGTAAATATTTTAAGAAAGCACCATGCATTTGTGTGGTAGGGTTCTGACAGTTTGATGGCATGCTCATGTGTTTTACAAAAGCCTGTGGCAACATGGTGTGTGGTCTTTTCCACTAACAAGAGGGACTATTTGTTTTAAAACAGAAAACTCTTCATAAAATACATCATCTATTAATTCAACTGAATATTAGGTGTGCTATAAACTAGGTTATAAAATGTTTTATATTTTATAACAGGATCTTGATAACAATTTAGCACAACGATCTGAAGGCCGTTTTCTGAAGACATGGGTCTAGAGCCCATTTGCACAGCCCACTTAGCGCTCCTTGAATGCTGAGGAATATTCTTTCGAAAACAAGGCCAGGACCCAGGATAACTCCCTTTTCAATGTTTAAACCAATATTTATATTGTGCCAAAGATCATTTAGATGGTTCACAACAGATATGGAAAGAAGAGGTTATAAAGCCCTGAATCGCTCACATTTGTGTGAAGCAATCATAACAGTGACATGATAAGAAAATGCTGGGAGAATGATGTTTTGTACTAAAATTATTTTATGAATATATACACACCCAGAGACTGAGAAATTAAAATAATTCTTGCACATGAATACTAATTACAGGTTTTCATTTTGCCCATTTTTAATATTTCAGAAATAATTTTTGACCTTCTTAAAATGTACCCTAGTGGATTATTATATAGAATGCATGCTTTTATAAAAAAGTCATTGTGGATTTTTTCTCATTAACAATGAAATTTAGTTTCAAAATAATTAAAGAGTAATCCATTAATCCATTATGCACAGAAACTCTATCACTTGATATGATAGAGTCTGTCTTAATCTGAATCCATTTACCTATAGAAATCAAAATTTTAAATTTTGAGCTTGTGAAAAATAAAACTCTTACATCTTTCTTTACCCCACAAAGACTTGTGATTGCTACAAAGGATTTTAATCTGAAATTAAATCTGGAGAGCTTAGAGTAAGCATGGCTATCACCAGAACATACACAACACAGAGGTTTAGGTTTATTTTATGCCTAATGCCCATGTAATAGGTATTTAAAAATTCTCTTGAAAATTTAATATACATTTCCAACTTAATTCTAGCTTTACATACAATTTGAATGAAAGCATATGTAAAATTATAAATTGCCGATCCTTCATGTTCAAAATTGTTATTTAAATGTGTATTTCTAAAACAAAATAGCTGCCTGTGTTCTTGGTAACATTATCTAGTTTAATAATTTAGGGAGTAATGTATATTTTTCCTTATTTCTTCCATCCTATAAATACTTACTAATTGTAAGAGAGGCACATGTTTAGTCATTGCTGGACTTAGAGTGGCCTATAGAAAAATAAGAATGTCAGTAAATAGGCAGACCTCGTAATACCTGAGAAGTCCTTACAAGTGTACATATGAAGAAAAATCACATGAAGGCCACATCAACACAATGAAGAAAGAAAATCCAATTCCACACCACTAACCCCTGCCTCAACCCTCCATCCTTTTTTACCCTATTGTGACACCAATCATACCTCTCACAGCACTCTATTTCTCTAATCAGATATTAGGATTGGAGGAAGTCTTAATAACAATCAGTGATGTGCAGGTGATACAACCTTGTTTGCTGAAAGATGACTTGAAGAACTTGTTGATGAAGATCAAGGATTGCAGCCTTCACTATGGGCTGGGTTCAATTATGTAATGAAAAAAATTTTTTTTTAATTTAAAAAAATATGTAACGAACATTCAGAGGTCACAAACAATATTCAAAATTGGAAAGACTCAGTAAGAAACTTGCAAGATTTTAAATTGTAAAGGCACTAATATTTTGTCTGATTACCTCGGTTTAACTTAGCTGAATGCTATGGGGACTCTGACCCTCAGTTTATCCACCAAGCAGTCACTTGGCCTCTGCTTTGTTCTGTTAGCTCTGCTCTCTGCTGCTCTCTTACTTTGTGCTGATCCTCCGCTGCGCCTCATGATCTCAGTGCTGCTCTGTCTCACAGCGTTGATGAACTGGCCATCCAGCCTCTGTGACCACCTCAGGAAGGGCTCCCCTATATGCTCCACTGGTAGCACTTTCTGGAGAGTCATGATATTCACTTTCTCTGATTCCAACATGGCTCCATATTTATATACTAGATAACAGTTGGGATGACAAAACTGACCAAACCTTTCTTTTAGAGGTTCACACACTATTTGTGTAGTAGATTCCAATCGCTCCAGCTCCTTTGGTTCTGATGAAAGAAGCTGGATTACGTGAAGAAGAATCAGATAGTAGGATTGGAGGAAGTCTTAATAACAATCAGCGATGTGCAGGTGATACAACCTTGTTTGCTGAAAGATGACTTGAAGAACTTGTTGATGAAGATCAAGGATTGCAGCCTTCACTATGGAAGAAACTCAATGCAATACAGACCCAAATCCTTACACCTGGACAATCAAGTTAAATGGAGAAGAGATTGAAGCCACAGATGTCATCTTGCTTGGATCCGCAATCAATGCTTCTGGAGCAGCTGTCAAGAGATCAGAAGACATGTTGATTGGATAAATTTTCTGCACAAGACCTCTTTAAAGTATTGAAAAGTAAGGATGCTACTTTGATAACTACGGAGTGCCTGATGCAAGTCATGGTATTATTTGTCTCATATTTCTGTGAAAGCTGGATATTGAATTGAAAGACCAATGAAAAAGTAATTTCTTTGAACTGTGTTGCTGGCAAACTTTGTTTAAAGTACCAGACAGTTCTATTAGGACAAGAAAATCTGTTGGGAAATGTACAACCAGAGTGCTTCTTAGAGACAAAGATGGTAAAACACTGTCCTACATACTACGGTTATATACTAAGGAGAGACCAGACCCTG
The DNA here is from genome assembly GCA_004026705.1 of Nesogale talazaci. NCBI lineage: Eukaryota > Metazoa > Chordata > Mammalia > Afrosoricida > Tenrecidae > Nesogale > Nesogale talazaci. Next base: position 8,729 of record PVJH01043671.1, on the reverse strand, counting down.
GAGAAGGACATTGTGTTCTATAATGTGGACAGACTGCAAACAAAGACAATCCCTGACCAGATGGGCTGACAGACTGGTTTCAGCAATGAGCTCCTGGTTTTGTTGCTATGGGTCAGAGCCTACTCTATGATCTCTAACAAAACTCCCAATCATTTGGTGGGAATCACAAAGGTATGGAGAGATGAGTAATTCAACATAGTTGATTTCACTACAGAGTATCATAAGCAGCAGAAGTTGTTTTTGTTTGGGGTTTTTTGCCCTGAACCATAGGAAATGATGAGAAAGGAACACTAAATAAAGGTGAAATGACATTAAAAGTGCATCAAATTTTCAAATGATAAATTTATATTTATCTGTGCTGTTCCCCAAAAAGACTAAGCATGATAAGTAGCAGTTTGTCTAATTAGAGAAATTAGATGGGGATTGTGAAATACTATTCTGGGTAATTAAAGTTGTCTTTGGTAGAGGCAGTGCCTTCTTAATAACCATACACCTACAGGGCAGGCCCATTGTTGCTTCTGTTTATCCTAAAAGACTTCAAATGCCTGTTGTCTTCATTGTTGTTGTTTGTGACTGAATCAATTCTAGCTTGTAACTGCCATATTTCAAGAGAGTAAAACACTGCCCAGTCTTGTGCCTCCCTGAAAATTGTTCTTATATTCAGCCTATTGTTGCAGCCATTTGGCTAATATATTTTTTTACCATGGAATAATTTATTATGGGTCCATAAATGGCAAATATACACAAATATTAAGATATTTCCATTTTTATTTTCTCATTTTTATCCTTGTCTTCTAGGCATCAGACAGTACATGGTTTTATCTTTCTTTATTTTTTTATTAAGATCATTTTATTGGGGGCTTGTACATCATTTTTCACAAAACATAAATAAACATACTGTGCCAAGCACCTTCACATATCCACTGCTCTTATCATTGTCCGATCATCTGCCTTTTCCTTTGAGCCTGGCTTTCCCATCCCTTCCCCTCTTCCCCTGCTCTCCCTTCCCCATCAGCCCTCAATACTTTATAAATTATTATTGTTCTGTCATATCTTACACTGCCCGACCTCTCCCCCAACCCATTCTTTTGATGCTCGTCCTTCAACTAGGAGCTTATATCCTTGTGTTGGTTCTGTCTGTCTACCCCACCTTTTCTCCACCATTCCAGCAGCTCCAGTCTAACCACTGGCCTGAAGGAGTACATCCATCTTAGTTTCCCAACATCTCCAGCTCCTCTCCCTACTAGTGTACCTTCTCCAGTCCATCAGGATTTGTAAGGTCGAGTTGGGATCATGATGGTTGGGGCAAGGAAGGCTTCAGGAACTAGAGGAGACTTGTGCACATCTTGTGCTGCACCTTGACTGGGCTGTCTCCTCCCCATGACTCCCCTGTAAAGGGGTGACTAATTACAAACCAGTGGGCCTTAGGTCCCCACGCTGCTCTCCCCCACATTTGTGATGATGTGATTCTTGTTCTTTAATGCTCCATACCTGCTCCCTTCGGCCCCCCTTGATCACACATACTCGTGTGCTTCTTCCATGTGGGCTTTGCTGTTTCTATGCTGAATGACAAATCATTTATCTTCAAGTCTTTGAGACTCTAGACATTCAATCATTTGGTAGCTGGATACCATCGTTTCTTCTAGTCTGTTTGCCTCTGTATCCATTTGTCTTCAGAGATATTGGAAGTCAATTTGTCCATTGATTTTGATTTTTGTTCTTTGATGCCTGATACCTGATTGTTTCAGCACCTCATGATCGCACAGGCAAGTGAACTTCTTTTGTGGTGGGTTTTGTTGCTCCTGAGCTAGATGGCTTCTTTATGTTCAAGCCATTAAGACCCCAGATGCTATATCTTTTGATAGCTAAGCACCATCAGCTTTCTTCAACACTCTTGCTCATGCTCCCACATGTCCTCACTGGGCGTCTTGGGGATGTGTGCACACAGTGATGTGTGTGTGTGTGGTGTGTTATTTTCTCGTTTGATGACTATTGCCTAGAACTTTCACCACCTTGTGGCCACACAGGCTGTTGTGCTTCTTCTGTATGGGTGTGGTCTCTTCTCAGGTAAATGGTCTATTGTTTATCTTCAGGCTTTTAAGACCCCAGAAGATATATTCTTTGATAGCTGGGCATCATCACTTTTCTTCACCACATTTGCTTATGCACCCATTTTACTTCTGTGATTGTGTTGGGCCGGATTCATAGATCAAAGTGTTCCTGCACTGAGAGAGCACCTAGGTGAGGGCCCAAGGTCCACTTGCTACCCTAGAATTTCACCTAGAGTTATATTCTTAAATTTATTCACTCCATATAATAGATAATTGTATCTTTGTATGAACATACCTATGTTTAGATCTCTGCAAGTTCCCTTTGCTTCTCACTCTTTCCTCTATTTCCTTCCATCTCCCTCCTGTCCCACCATCATGTTCCACCTTCATTGGCGTTTCAGTGTTTCCTCAAAGATTCATTGTCCTTGCTTACTCCAGACCAGGACTCCCACACCCTCCTTTCCATCGATTCCAGATCACTTGTTGCTCCCTCCACACATACCCCTGTTATAGGTGTTTTTCCACTCCCCCTTCTCCTCCCCTCTCTCGTGACCCCCAAGAATCGTCAGCCCTGTCATTTTTTGCTCTTGACTCTCTGATCACGAGTACTCTCTTCTTGATTTGGTTCAGTTGTGTTATTTTTTTAGGGGGGGGGAGGATCAGTCCACAATGCTTCCCCACCATGTGACTCCCCAAGTGTCCTGTGTCACTGTCTGCTTTAGTAGGGAGCCAGTGTGCCCCATCCTTTTGTTGTTTGTCCAGTCCTTTCTGTAGTGCATTGGGTCTCCAGAGGGATGTAACAACACCATGTGTTGGTGTGGGGACTGGACCACCTCTCTTCCTCTTCCTCCCTTCTTGTCTTTGTCCCTGTGGGTGTGAGGTGCTGGCCCCTCCCCCAACCTGTTCTTTGCCATGCTCACTTCAAGGAATGGGGTCCGTCTGACTCTGGTTGTGTCCAGTTCTATAGCTGTCTCTTTTTTTGCATTCTTCCATACATCCATGCTGTCCTTTGTGGTAGGAACTGCTCACCCATTCCGGTTTCTGTGGAGACAAGACCAGTACTCTCCCCCTCCCACCCCTCCAGGTGGATTAGTGCCCAGTTCCCTCTGTTATCCTTTCACTTTTGAACTCCCTTTTATCTCCCTATGGCCTCCACCCCCTCATCCTTCTCCCATTACTGTGTTGCACCCAGCATGCAATTCCCTGGGTTTGGGCCTCTCTCCTTCCCTTACCCAATTTTATCAAGGGCTTCCCTCTTAATCACAACCATGCTACTAAGTGTGTATCCATCTCCAAATATTGTTCTCTCCTAATATAGCTTCAAAAGTCATCACATCCTTGGCTCTACAATGTATTTCTGCCATACTTCTTCCTAGACAGTACATTTGTTTGTTCTTTTGGCAGTCAATCTTACGTTCAATATTCTTGACTTACATCCTCATTCTACAGCATTGATTCTTCTGGTCTTCCTTATTTAATGTCTAATTTTCACTTGTATCAGGCTACAGAAAATACGATGACTGGGGTTGATTGCTCCTTAGCCCTCAAAGTAACATGCTTGCTTTTCAACATTTTAAAGAGGTCTTATGCAACTGATTTAACTGGTGCAACATATCTCTTATTTCCTAACTACTGCCTTCATGAACACTGATTGTGGATCCAAGATACACAAAATCCTTGAAAAATTCAAGTCTTTCTATATCTATCATGATGATATTGATGTATTCAATGGTGAGGATTTGGGTCTTTTGTTAATTGGAATTTTTGCTGAAGGTTATAGTACTTGTTCTTCACCACAAGTCCCCATCTCTTTCAGAAGAAGGTTTGGTTCTTCTACACACTGAAGGCTGTCAATAAGCCTCTCTCTAATCCTGATACTGAATTTTTACTCATGTAATCCTTATTCTCTGATGATTTGCTTGGCATACAGATTGATTAAGTATGGCAAAAGTATACAACACTGTTGTACATCTTTTCTGATATTAAACCTTATGGTGTTTACTTGTTTTGCTTATGTAACTTTTTTTAATCCATATATAGGTTGCACATCAGCACAATTTGTTGTCTGGAATTCCCATCCTACTCAGGGTTATTCAGAGTTGTTGATCCACACTATTGTATACCTTTATATAGTCAATAAAATGCCAGAAAACATATTCCTGACAGCCTCCGCTGTCAGCCAAGATGAAACTATCTGATATCAGCAATTATAGCCCTTATTCAAAGTCCTTTTCTGAATATGGCATGAACCTTTGGCAGTCCCCTAACCATGTACTGCTATCAACATCGTTGGATGATAGCAAAATTTAGTTGCATGCTCTATAAGTTAAACATTCATTTGGGCCACCTTCCTTTGAAATGGATACAAATATGCTTCCCTTCCAATCAGTCAACCAAGTAACTGTGTTGCAAATTTCCCATCATGGATGGGTGAGTCCTTCCAGTGCTTCATCCATTCACTGCTCTTATTCCATCAATTCCTGCAGGCTTGTCGATAGCTCTAGAGTTAGAAAACCAAAAAAGAAGAATACTCTCATCATATCGTAAAATGAAAGACTCAAGAAATAATTCAAGTCTTGATTTGCAATCTTGAAATTTTCTTTGGGCAAAATAGTAAATGATGCATCAAGCTTCAAAAGATATAAAGGTACAGAATCATTTAATGAAAAAGGAGTGTGAACCTGCCACCATTTCTGGAATCATTTAAAGAGGTAAAATGTGAACCAATGTTATTCAGTGGAGACACTTAAACTGCACTAAGATCATTTGTTGAAACTCGAAAATAAAAACATGCACAGAGTTGAGCCCTGGTGGCGTAAGTGGTTGAGTGCGGCACTGCGGCCTACAGGCTTGGCAGTTCAAATCTCAGGAGCAGCGCTGGGTAGCTCCCACAACCACCAGAGGCAGTGATGCAAAAAAAAGATACCGAAATCTAAACTCATTGCCATCATGTTATGACTTATGGTGACCCTGAGCTCCTCCTGTGAAGTTTCCGATATTGTACCTCTGATTCATATATGGGGGGTGGGGAGGTGCTTTCTGTGTTTATGTTTTGACTCTGAGTGACATAAAGTTTAGAGAAAATATGTTTATATAACTCTATAAATTGATTGAGCAAATCACTTTTGCCAGAAATATAAGGATCTTCCTTCTCTACCAATTTTCTCTGCCTGGTTTATCCATGATCTCAAGCAATTATCTGGAGTTATCCAGAAATGTGTTTGCCAGGAAAGGGAATAAACCAATTAATTACTGGTCACCAATCCTACAACTTAACTTAACACACACACACACACACACACACACACACACACACACAGTAGAGGGATAGATTCTCGCCAGAATGGAGTCTCCTCTCAGCAGGCACCATCATCACGTTTCTAAGAAAGGATAATTCTATCCTTCAAAACTAAGTTCAGCCAAGATGTGAAATATTATATTTCATGCAAACCCATTACTTTCATCTCCCTTGCCACTTTTCTGTAATAGAATATAATTATTTATGTGTACTCATTTAAAAGGAAAGAATAAAGGCCATACTGTAAAACCCTGAAGAGTTTCATTTGCTCTAAGTCCATATGATACTGCTGGATGTCCATGTGCAGATAAACTAATTATGTGTCATTCTACCCCATGTGATGTACTATGATCAATAGTTATTAGTAATATAAAAATTAATTTATAAAATAAAAAATGTACTTCACAGTGTGTGTCATTTGCTTTTGCAATCATTTACTGACTAGATATAAGGATTGGGGTCTGTCTATATTTTAAAGTTGTAGTATAAATAAGTTTATGTAATTAAAAGTACTAATTGTGTATGAAGGACAATTGCGTATTCATTTTCCTGAAATCTCTGTACCCTCGGACTGATAAAGTGTGCTGGTCTCTGCAGTTATGGGGAAAAGAGTGCTATGAGATGGAAAAGGCAATCCTGTTTCTTGCAACAAATGAAAATTTCTTTGAGTCATAAATATGATTTTACATATAAGCGAAATCGTCAATTATCTGAATAATATCTCTATTTCTTTTCATAGTTTATGTTAGAATTGCATGTATGTATCATATGACTAGCATATGACTTAAGAGGCACAGTTGATTAACTACTAATAGACCTGGAGATACCCTCCCCCAAATAAAAAAAAAAAAAAAGCTCTGCTGAGCAGAAATTTCATAGGATACATTTTTCCTGCTATGTGAGCATCTAGCAGCTGCAACTCCCTCTTACTAAACCAGTGGCAGAGCCTGAGAAGTTTCTTTCTCATCACAGTGAATTTTTTGTAAACGCAGTTTTGCTCTGGCTCGTGCTTGTAGTGGCCAATTTCAGGAAAACTTTGTTTCCTGTTCAGGAAAAATGCCACAGAAAGTGTCGTGATGTTGAACACAGCTGATAAGGACAGCCCTGTGGGAAGAAGTCAAGTGTACTTAGAAGTGTTTCTTTTGTTTCAAAAAAGGCAAAATGCCGATTAATAACTAACCTCTCTCTGAATGCTTGTCAAGTTCTTAAACGGAAGAAAATATAAACTCAGTGCATTTAAAGTTCATTCCACTAGGTCACCCTATTAATCAAGTTTTCTATTCAGAGATTGTGGATGGGTGGAGGGAGGGCGGGTAGAGAAGGGGAGTCAACTACAAGGATCTACACATAGCCTCCTACTGGGAGGACAGACATTGGTGGAGAGAGCGAGGGGAGATGTCAGGCAGTGTAAGTTATGACAAAACAGTCATAATTTATAAAATATTGAGGGTTGGTGGGGGAGTAGGAAGCAAGGATGATGGGGAAGAGATGAGAAGCTGATGCCAAGGGCTCAAGTAGAAAAGTTGATGTCTAGAGAATGATGATGGCAACAGGCATTGGAAGAAGTGTGGCACAATATATGTACTTATGCATTGCATAAAATGATGTATGAGCCCCCAATAAAATGATATTTTAAAAAGAATGCATTACAATATGCAACAGAACAAGCCGGATTTGTGGGAGACAGGAGTTTTGTTTTACCATGGCCACAATGGACCTGTTCACGCAATCATCTCAGTGCACCAGTGGTTGGCCAAAAAAAAAAAAAAAAAGCCTCTCTTGCCCCACACACTTCAATCACTGGACCAGACTCCATGAGACTTCTGTTTGTTTCCCAAAATGAGTAGGGTAGTGAAAGGACAGCTATTTGTTGACACGGAAGAGGTGAAGGGAAAAACGAGGAGTAGCTGTCAGCCACCCAAACTGATGAGTTTGAAAAATAGTTCCAAGACCAGAATAGCAGAGGTGACAAATGTATTAAGTATAATGGAAAGAATTTTGAAAGGGATAAGGGTTTCTGTTAACTTTAAATAAATATCTTTGAAAAAAATGTGCTTTGGGGAGGCAACCCCTTTGTAGAACATCAAATGTGTGCCATGATACATCCCGATGGTGGGAGAAATTGGGGAGAGAGACTCAACAGCAATATGTAGAGTCTTCAGGATGCTTTGTACAAAGTACTTTGCTAGGGTAATTTTAATCTTATGTTATCAATGATAATAAAAGTAATTTATAATTTGATGTGATAGAATTCATGCTTGGTTCGGAGGAAAATCACACCAAATTGCACTCTTTGTTCACAAGTCTGTGGAATATATCCACTGTATTCATGGTACTGGAGAATCTAATTCTTAGTAGAGTCTTATGAACAAACCTCAAAGCTATGGTGAGGGCTTCAGAACCAGTGAATAGCTGTATAGGTGCGGTGAGGGAGACTGAAGAGAAAGTTAGTTCAGGAGAGGGAATAGGGAGCAAACATGTTGGAAGGAGGAGAAATGCATGGCAATTAGTAGGAAAAGCATGGGGATCAACCTCCGGGGTGAAAAGAATGAATGAAAGTGCTTTGGAGGGGCGGGGGTCCTAAGACAGGGTTGATTTCCTTGGTTATATGTACTGGCTAGGCCACATTGAACAGACTTCTGGGAAAATCTGGGAGACCCAGGCTTGGTGACATGGAGCAGTGGGACATGAAGTTCTGGGTGTCCAAGGCACTCAGCATGCTCCAAAGGTAGCTTCAGTGAAATGTAATGTGGAAAATCCAATGCTTGAACTGGACTCTACCTCAGACACATTTGTCAACTGAAGACTTAACACAGAAAATTAATGGTGTCTGAGGAAGCAGAGAACAACTAAACCTAAGTCGTTGAACTGTTGGTAGGTGGACAAACATGGTCTTACTTTAGCAATGCCCTGCATGCTATATTAAAATATATATTATTTTGAAAAACCTGTGACTGATATGCTTAGTGAATAACAAAGCAAATTTTCACTGAAAATCAACTCTGCTTACTTGTATAAATAGCTTCCATCCACAAAAGGATTGATTTTGTACAAGTGAATAATTCAGGTACTGTGATAGGGAGTTGGCCTACAATGGCCCAATCTCTCTCTCTCTCTCTCTCTCTCTCTCTCTCTCTCTCACACACACACACACACACACACACACACACACACACACACCCCAGGGCTTTAAAAACAGCACCCAGGGCTAATTCACAACAATATTAACAGAAGATAATTATGCCCCAGGGCGATGTACAATAAGACTCCCTACCACACATTAACACAATTTTGAAGGGGAACTAAAAGCAGATTCAAAACCCCAACTCCAAAACATAGATCCAGAGATGGCTTTACAGTTCACACTAAATGCTACCTCT
>PVJH01043670.1:0-13450 GCA_004026705.1 Nesogale talazaci | reverse complement strand
ATCCCCGGTCTAGCTGGATTTGTCTGGCAGAATTAGGATCATGATAGTGGGTGGGAGGAAGCATTTGACAACTAGAGGAAAACTGCAAATTTCATTTTTACTACACTGTACCTTGACTGGCTCACCTTCTCCCTGCAACTCCTCTGTAAGGGGATGGCGGTTCACCTATTGATGGGATTTGGGTCCCCAATCTGTACTCCCCCTCATTTATAATGATGTAATTTTTAGTTCTTTGATGCCTGATATCAGATCCCTTTGATACCCCGTGGTCACACAGGCTGGTGTGCTTCTTCCATGTGGGCTTTGTTGCTTCTGAGCTAGATGGCTGCTTGCTTACTTTCAAGCCTTAAAGACCCCAGATGCTAAATCTTTTTTTTTTTTGGTTTTTTGGGGCATCACTGCTCTCTGGTGGTGGGAGTAGGAGGCCCAGTCCCACTGCTGGAACCGAACCTCCATCCCAGTGGGCTGCAGTCCCGCGCACAACCACCACGCCACCGGGGCTCAGCCCGCTTTATCTTTTGATAGCCAGATGTCAGACGAAAATTTTTACTTGTTAGGTACTGGACATTTCTGTACTTTGTTCTGGGACACGGCTACTTATATGAGGGAGAAATCAATTTAAGAAATAGTGTCCTTTTAAATATTACTTTTGACCTTTTGTTAGACATGACAAGAGCAGCAGTTCAACTAGGATTAATTTTGCCCAATTAGCAAGGCAAGATTGCCAACCAATATTTCCCATTCTGGATGGTGGAGACAGAAAATATTTTGGGATCCGTGCCAGCTCTGTAGATCAGGGGTCCTCAAACTTTTAAACAGGCGACCAGTTCACTGTCCCACTGACCACTGGAGGGCCAGACTACAGTTAAAAAAAACCAAACTATGTACAAATTCACTGTGGGCCCAGGATGAGCCAGCAGCTAAGGAGGACGGCAGTGGCGGCAAAAACACCTGGCAGGTTGGTAAGTGTTCTCAGTGGGGCACAGTTTGAGGACCCCTGCTTACACCTGTGAGTAATTTCCTCACGTGCAGGTGCTACTGAAGATTCACGGTGGGCCTCTGCAGCTATTCAGTATAGCCCTTTCCTTTCTGATAAAGTGTTTTACAAACTCTAGCTGCCTTGGGCTCCCGAGGTTTCCAGGTCTGTCTCTCAACTTAGGGAAACTCACGGAATTCCCTTTTCCTAGGCTACAAATGCTCTCTAGGTAACAAACTGAATTAACTGTGTAGCTAATCTTATTATTCCCATCTCTCAGGGACTATTTTCCTTCATGCATGAGATCCAATGCTGTGAAAACTCTCGTTTTATATACTCTTCCCACTTGAGTTTTCTAGTACTTTTAGTCGGGAAGGTCGTAGGAAGAGCACTTGCTACTACACCGCTCATTAATTTCTCTGTGGTGTGCTTAATGATTCACGATGGTGTCATTAGGCTGACACATTTATTTACTGTGTGGACACTCAATTTAGACACCTTCTATATCTAGAAATCACATCCTGTTTTTGTTGTGTGTGTGTGTGTGTGTGTGTTTTGGGGGGCATCACTGGCTACTGGTGGGAGTAGGAGGCCCAGCCTTGCTCCTGAAGAGCTTCTGCTGGATTTGAACCGCCAATCCAGTGGGCTGCAGTCCCACACTCAACGACAACGCCACCAGGGCTCAGCCAAGAAATCACATCTTTTAGATGATTTTCCTCCTGTTATTTCTTTGATAAATTTTGTTTCCTCTACTTTCTTTTCATCATTATTAGTTAGACGAGTCCATTCTGGGTGGATTCTCTGTTTTCATATTTTCTACCTTTCTTTGCATTTTTAACTATGAGAATTAACTATTTTTAATTCCATTGAAATAACTTGCTATGATAATCTTAAACACTAACTGCTCCAAATCTAAAATTCTGATTATTCTGAGAAGCTTTTCATATTTTAGGGATACAGTTATCCTCTCTGAAGATTATCAAGCATTTGTGTACATAGAATGTTTTGTTTTCATCCTGCATTTTTTATTTCTAAGTCCCCCACCCTGCTCTCATTGCTTTAGATATTAAAACCTTTCCCCAAATGTCTGGTAGCCCTTTACAATGTCAAATTCTCATATCATCTATGGGACTGTGTGCACTCTGAGTTGATAGCTTCTACTGTTCATAAGTCCCTAACTCAATACCCTTCATACAGGAGAATATATCTATTAATCAACAATAAACTCATAGTCTAACTGCTCTGAACTGCTGACAGAAAAACAAGTGATTTCATCCACTGCAATTGTTTCTTTCCTTCTTTAAAAAAAAATCTTGGCGTAGTGGTTGAGTATGGGACTGCGGCCCACGGGCTTGGCGGTTCAAATCCAGCAGCGGCTCTCCAGGAGCAAGGCTGGGTAGCTCCCACGATCACCAGAGGGCAGTGATGCTTCCCCCCCCCCCCAAAAAAAAATCTAGTTTGTACCTCACTTCTGGAGATCTACCTTGTACTCTGTCTTTATGAATACGGTTGGGAAAGATGTTATATTCTTGATCTTATAGGACCCTGGTTACAGTTAACTGGTTCAAGGCAGATCCGCCACATTCTCCAATAAGCAGTATGCCAACTGAATGGGTTCAGGGGTGAGTACCTGAACTACGCCAGCCTCTGGACCCAGACAATCAGTCTTTCTCCACTGACTGAAGCTGTTAAGAATACAACTCAGGAACTGCTGAAGGCAAAATATACCAACATATGGAGAAAACTAGTCTGAAATAAGGAAGAAATATGAAGCAGGTACATGGAAAGGGCAAAGACACACAGAAGAACCCCTGGTTCTGGTATTGTCTAAAACCTATCCATAACTTTAACTTGGGCATGTGGAGAAAGCCATTTAACAAAGACTCCCAACAAATAAGTAATAATCAAAGTGTGATTACACATTTAATAGTTCATCATTTTTAAAGCATAAATTAAAGTTATAAATACGGTATATTAAGCGTGGTACACTCTTACACAAAATGTAGCAGATAACCTGATAAAGTATAAGAGAATTGGGGACTGAGGATAAGAGCAAATATGGCTGCTATTCTTTGTATTTTTGTTAGTTTTTTCATCTAATCGATCCCGTGAAAATACAGAATGTCAATGTGACTATCATAAGCGAGAAGGTTCTACATTTTGTGGAGAAGCTGTAGTTGTCTTTTTGTCCCCTATTGACTGATATTTTATAGTTTAAAATGACAGTTTTCAAAAGCAGGCAACGGTAGCATCAACTGGGAACTCAGAAATGCAATTAGTCTCATCTCAGATCTACTCAACCAAAACTCTGGGGCTAGGATCACTCAGGGGTTAAATTTTGAGACTCACTGTTTTTAGGTACTTGGGCAGAGTAAACAGGGGTGAGAAGAGAATGGTTTGAATTTTGGCTGTAAGGAAACGAGAGAGATAGGGTGGTAACTAGATGAAGGGTCAAGGTTTCATTCCGGAGGGAATTCAGGATGCGGAATGAAAGAAATGTCTCTATTTGGCAGAAGGCTTGTCTTCCACAGTAAGAAATTAGACAGGTTTACTTATTGTATAGTAAGATGCTTTATATGCTGGTTAAACTTTGGAATAAGAATAAGGTCAATCCCTGAGAGAAGTTTTGAGAGTACAAATTTAAAACAGCTGTTGCAGAGAATGGGAAAGTAGAATATTTCAACAAGGTACAAAGTAATAAAGGCCCAGTTAAAGAGGGTGGCTATGAATTTACAGTTATCAAATTTTCAAACTCTCATTCATTTTTAAGGTTCGGTAGCTCTAGAAAAAGCTTCCTAAAAAATAAATAAAAAAGCTTCCTCTACTACTAAATTCAACACACTTATGGCAGTTCCACAATCTGTCAACTTGTGCAACGGGGTGGAGTCTAGCCTGTCAAGTCAGGTCATAGCCAATGATGCCTCTGTGTGGGCATCACCTGTCTTCCTCCATTGAGGTGAGACATACACACTCTCTGCTTCTTCTTCCTGCTGACAAGACATGTGAAGACATGCTCATCCCAGCCAGAGCTATGGAGCTGGAGGAGCCACATGGAAACCCACACAAGCACTGAGATGCTTCCACCACCACGGGAGCCACACGACTTTCCACTCCTTGATCGGCCTGTAATCTTCCTATGTTTGGCAGCATTGCATGTGTTGAGTGAGTCTGAATAGGAATTTATAGACTGGTATTGGATATAGGTGCTAATACCAGATCTATGGACTTGATATGGACTGGGCTGGGATGTTTTCTTAATATATAACTGTATACCCTAACATTTGTTAATGTCTATTCAATTTTATATAATATAAACAGAAACACTCGCTAATATTACTAGGTGAGGAGGAAATATGAAAAACAGCATTTAAAGCAAAAAGGTTCTACAGCAAGTCTTAAAATGAACCAAGTGCTGCTTGAGCCGAAAGAGACCTTTTTCCTCCCTCTCATATGCCTGTAAGGCCCACAGAGAGGTGGGGAAGAATGATGATGACAATGGGGACTCAGGGTGCTAACCAACCCAAGCGGAGGGTCTTGATTGTATTTCCACAGGAAAGGGAGAATGAGAGTAGGCCTCATTCCGGTGGGCCAATTCATGAGGGCAATGTTCCTGCTCAGACCAGCTAGTTCCCAGAGATGACTGCAAAGTCGGGCTCAGCTTCAGAGGTGATGTCTTCTCCGTAGATGACAGTGTTGCAGAGGATAACCCTGAGGATACATTTCAAGCAAAAAGGTCTGGCCTGATATGCTCACCAGAGCACAAACAAGACAGGAGAACAACAGGCAAGTGATGGAAGAGAAATTATGAAATCCCCACAGAATCCTGTTCGTAGACTTCTGACTTAGGGGACAGAACTTGACACCCCATCTAAACTGGTGGTGATTATTCACAAGAGGAGCACAGTAAAAGTGAAGGGGAAAACGGGGGGTGGGGGGTGAGGGGGACAGCTTAGCTCATTCTATCCCTGACTGTGGGAATAGCAACGTTGTTTTATAGGATGCTCGCCTTTTGGATATGATAGATGAAGACTAAAGGGGTGTATGTGTTGATAGATAAGTAAGACCCAGGATAGGTAAACCTGAAAGCAAAGGAGTTAGGAGTTGTTATATGGTTTCTAACATGTCCCTCTTTATATATAACAGAGATACTCATCAGTTTTATGTCATTATCCCTGTTAGTCTTGTGACTATCTGTAAGTTTTTTTTATTTGATGTTTATCTATACAAGATATGCAAGATAGGCAGTCCACAGACAGAGCAAATGGACCAATGAGTCTAGGAGGGCATAAGAGGGGAGGAAAGAAAGAGGAGGGAGGTGAACAGGAAACCATCAAGGACAGGTACAGGAAAATATTAAGTGTTCTAAATTGATGGTGAGGAGGCTGTGGCTTTTCTAGTCATGCTTGTTCAATCAATTTGTATCTGAAAGGAATTACTGAGAGGTGAACATTAAGTAAATATTATAGTAGGGTAAGGGGAGGGAAGTATATAAAAATATACACATAATGTATGATGGAATGTGATGAGTTATACAAGCCCCCAATAAATGATGAACACACGTGCGCGCGCCCGCGTGCTTCTAATTAAATCTTGCCTGAAAATAAGAACAGTCTGTTCTACTAATGTTGCATTATATGATAGTCACCTTTATGACATGATCTCTGAAGACAAAATGGATGTATAAGCAAATGTAATGAAGAAAATTGTTGGTGCCTAGTGCTCAAAAGCTTTGACATCTGGGGTCTTAAAGGCTTGTACTTTAATAAATGGCCATCTAGCAAGGAAGCAAGGAAGCCCACATGGAAGAAGCACAGCAGTCTGTGTGATCCTGAGGTGGAAACAGGAGGAGCTATCAGAAGTTCAAAAACACGCAACCAAATCTTTGTGAATAGGCGTGGATGTCGTGGAGACCCCAAACCCACCTTTAATAACTGGGCAGTCCCTCTCAGAAGGGCCCCACATAATGGATGATAAATCCAGGGTGCAGTTTGGTACTGAAAGACTATCTAACTATCCATTAGTTCCCAAATATTTCCTCCCCTTACTACTATGGTTTCTATTTGTTTTACACCTCATTAATCATGCTAGATTTACACATGTTCAGTTGTACATTAAAGATCTACTGGTATATGAAAGTCAACATAGATGGTTTCCTGAGGGTACAGGAAGAGGAGAGGGACGAGGGGAAATAGGGAGATGGTAACATTGCCGGTGATAACATTTGCAGAAGGTTATATGGATAATAGTGGGAGCCCAAGATTCAGTTGTGGGAACTACATAGGAAATAAGCCTCCAGTGAACTTCCTCTACCCACAATTGAAGGATGGGGGTTACTAAACAGAGGGCATTGGAAAAATGAGGATAGAAGATCAAAGACATGCATAAATCTGACTTGAACAGTTAAAAAATTTTGTCTGTTGATTTTCCCTCTGATGCATGTTGGACCTGATATGATATTCAACATTTTTAATTTGTTTTGTTTTGTGATTGTTTGTTCATATTAGGGTGTATTTCATAGGTGTCTTGTCATTGGAGGTCACACCCTTGAAGATGTGTTAAATGCTGTTTTGTTTTTCAGTATATACAACTCAAGACTGATGAACCTTTAGGGACGGCAAATAATACAAGGGTTATGGGGGGTACAGTGGTGGTGGTGGTGGTAAGATGAAGTCAAGAAAGAAAAAATGTTTGGGAACTGATTGTGATAGCAATTAAACAATTCTTGACATGATTGAACCATGAAATGATCTATGTATTAACTCTCAATTAATAATAAATTAAAAAACATGAACTAAGTGCTGGAAGGATGTTGCAACATAAGCATATACCTTTAATATTGTCATACAAATGTGAAAATCAAAACCTAAAGGAATCAATAAAAATAATCCTGTATAGAGGTGGCAGCTATTTATGCTTAATAATTCCTTAAAAATAACTCAACTTGTTATTAAATTTCAAGCTGTTAAATCTACAGGATGTTCACCAGGTGATTGGATAACTTGATGTTGACTAATGGGCCAGAGCAAAGGATTTAAAAAAAAAAAAGCACCAGTGATTAGTTTACTCAATGAAAAAATAATAGTTCACATTATTAGTTTCCCACATTCTTAGACTATAAAACTGTAGCAGATAGGCAGCCAATTTCAGGCAAATAGTGACGATCTTGAGCCAATTACCAGAAAAAACTACTTAGAAATTTCTAAACAAATTTTGGATATTGATTTCTGACAAAGATGTTAAGTACATTAAAATAAGGAGGGCCTGTTTAATAAATGGTACTTGAAAAATTTCCACATACATCAAACTAATTATGAGAAATTAAACCAGTAAACTCACAGAAGGAAATATAGCGGTATGCCCATGTTTTAAAATAGTTTTGAAATCAGACCTCTATAATGAGATCTAGTTTTTAACCAGGTATGACACTGAAACCATGAGTTGCATTATTTTTTTTTCCTGAATAGATTTTGATCACCAAAGTGAAGAGACAGGGACTGGGAAAACATCTTTTGATAATTGTATTGTTCTGAGATTTAATATAAAATTTTTTTAAGTCAGCAAAATAAAACACACACAACTAACAAAAAAGGGGGCAAAGGATATAAATAAAGGAATACGAGAAAATGCTCAATGCCATTAGTCTGTACCCAAACTAAGCCCTCTGCTATAGAGTTGATGATGACTCATGGCGATCCTAGTAGAGTTTATAAGTTTATAAGTTCCTTGGTCACTAGAGAGATGAAATTCAAAGCCATGATGAGGTAGCCTTTCACCCAAATTATAGTAAGTATGACAAAATATAAAGTAAATTTAGGGGCTGAGCCCCAGGGGCGTAGTGGTTGAGTGCGGACTGCGGTCCATAGGCTTGGCGGTTCAAATCCAGCATTGGCTCTCAGAAGCAGCGCTGGGTAGCTCCCACGACCACCAGAGGGCAATGATGCTCCCCCCACCCCCCCAAAAAAAAAAGTAAATTTATAGGTGTTGGTGAAGATGTGGAAAAATTGGAACTCTCATCCATGGTTCATGAGAATACAAAATGTGGAAAACTGCTAGATGATTCCTTATGAACTACCCAGCAATCCAAATTCTAAGTATGTACTCGAAAGAAATCCAAGCAGGAACAAAACAGGCATGTATTGTACACATACTACAGCACTATTCACAACTCAGAGGAACTCGATCAAATGCTCGTCAGCATAGATGACTTATACAGAATGTGTGTATCTGTGCACTGGAAGAGCATTACTCAGTCCTAAAGAGAGCTGCAATTCTGGTAAATGTCACAGCTTGTATACACCTTGACAACATGCTGCTGAGTGTTATCAGCCACAAAAGGGGAACTACTGCACAATCTCATTTATTTAACCAAAGCTTATTCATGGATACCAGGACTGGTTGAAAGGGCACAAGGAGGGGTTACTCCATAGGCAGTATGAGGGGGTTAGAATAATCTGGGAAAGGACTGTGGTTAATGGCTATATGTACATTATGAAAAAATCATAATCAATGTCAGCCAACACAAGTAAAAATTAGTTCAATATTTTATGACAATTTTTGGGGAGGGGCATCACTGCCCTCTGGTGGGAGTGGGAGCTACCCAGTCTTGCTTCTGGAGAGCTGCTGCTGGATTTGAAACAACAAGCCCATGGGCTGCAGTCCTGCACTCAACCACTACGCCACTGGGGCTCAGTCCCATTTACGACAATTTTTAAAAAGCTGTGCTTCTACCTACCCCCTCCCCCAAATTATGTTTACCTCCTCCCTATAGGAACGGACAACAGAAATGTGGGTAAGAGAGACAGAAAATGGCGTAAGATATAAAAATAACAATTTGGGTGAGGGAAAAAATTAAAATAATAATTCATAATTAATCAAGGGGTCATGAGGGTAGAGGGGGTGGAGGGAAGGAAAAAAGAGGAGCTGATATCAAGGACTCAATAATGGCAACCTATGTACAAATGCACTTGATACAACTGAACTATGGATCACTATCAGACCAGTAAGAGTTCCCAATAAAATGATTTATTAAAAAGTTTCACATCTTGTCATTTAAGCATTTGTTTAATGAAGGGTTCTATTATTTTGTAGCAATACTTTTTGACTTAACCTTGTAGCACATTTTAGTTGTGCTGTTAATGGCGTTCACATTCATTATTATATTATTTACCTTTTCAAACTTTTTATTGTGAACTGGATGATGATGTATAGAATATATCAGTTTCCCATGCAACAACGAAAGTAGTATTAATAATTTAGGGCCTTTAGGTAGTTCGACCACTTTTTAGGCGACACTTGGCTAGATTCTAAAGCTAAACCACCCCACCTCTCACCCCCTTTCAAACAATTTTATTGGGACCTAATCCACCCATCCTACACTCCGTGGTTCAATTTATCAAGCGGTGTTGTACAGCTGCTCCCACAGTCAGTTTTTAAATGCCTTGTTAAAAGGTTCTTCTGTTCTACTCTTAACAGATTTGGCGACTACCCCTTTGCTCTTTTGACTTAAAACAGCTCAAAAGTGGTGAAAAATAAATGTGCTCCATTACACAGAAGAGCATTTTCTGGGAAACAGGGAGAAAAGCAATGTTACTAATATCATCTTAGAATGAGATTTTTTAGATCCGTTGTTTTCAGATATATCACTGTTCTCACAACCTAGAAGCAGCAATGCCTATTGGTTGAATCAGCTTTGGAAATTAGTTAATACAGTAGCACTCAAAATTAGCTATTTAACACAAATGTTTATAATAATGATGAACATGCAGTCACGTATTTCTAAGTATTAGATTGGTTAGTCATTTCTTACCTGGACTACTGCAAAAGCCTTCGAATTAGTTTCCAACTTCAGCCTTAAGATTCTCTATAAAATCTACACAGCAATCAGTCTATTCTCTAAAACAGAAATCTAACCGGGTTCTTCCTGTTTAAAATTCTGTAATGGTTCCCCAGGAAACCAGATAAAATCTGAACTCTAGCATGGAATAAAAGGCCCTCTATGACCTGGTCCTTGCCACTTCTTCAGCCTCTTCTGCTATTTGTTGTTCTCTACAGACAGTATGCAGTTAAACCCTACTTCCCACCCGCCCCTCTGAATCACACTGGGCTGCACTCAGTTCCAAGAACATTTTATATGTCCGTGTCAAGGAAATGAAAATGAGCTCTTCTCTAGGCCTGGAACTTTTATTTTATTGTCCTTTCACTTACTCATCCTTCAGCTTCAGCTTAATGTCACTGCATTAAGAACCTTTTCCTCATACTCTACGTTAGTCACCTAAAACTATGTCTGGATCACTTGTCAGTATTAGTATAGGAGCGTCTGAGTGGTGCCAATGACTCCTTAGAAAGAATGGAGGTAGGGCTGAGCCCCGGTGGCGTAGTGGTTGTGCGCGGGACTGTGGCCCACTGGGACGGAGGTTCAATTCCAGCAGTGGGGCTGGGCCTCCTACTCCCACAATCAGAGAGCAGTGATGCGCCGCACCCCCCCCCCAAAAAAAAAAAAAAAAAAAAGGAAGATTAGAGGTTTGAGTCTATGCAGAGGCATCTCAGTAGAAAGTCCTGATGAGCTACCCGAAACACATGCTACTGAAAACTTCACAGAACACAGTTCTACTCTGACAACATACATGGAAGTCACTATGATCCAGAATCAACTCAAATGTACCTGGCTGATTAAAGGTTTTAATTGGTGCCAAGAGGGCAGGGGCACTTACCCCTGTTTGTCTAATGGCTCCTACAAAACATACATTTATAGCAGGCAGGTAGAAATATTCATGCAATGAAATGGCCAGGAAAGATTATCACTACTAGTTTTCTAGCATTTTACCCCAGCAAAACTGAGACAAAACCCGCCAATTCATTGCTGAAGATATTCCTGAATCATTTCTAGTACTGAAAATAATGAGTTTAATTCTGTCAATAAGGACAGCAAGTAAGAATATGAATTCTGGGGTAGAATAAAACCTATAAATCAAGCTTTCTTTAAAGATGACTATTAAATAAGACAAAAATTTCCCTCTAGACTTCTGCTTCAATATGTTGAGTACATACTGCACTTTTCTCCTACTCCAAATCATTGTATTTCTTTTTAAATAATTTTATTGTGAGCTCTTAAAGCTCTTATCACAATCCATACATTCATTCATGTGTCAAGCACATGTGTGCATATGTTGCTATCATTTAAAAAACATTTTTTCTACTTGAGCCCTTGGTATCAGCTGATCCCCACCCCCGGCCCCCATAAACCCTTGGTAACTTACAATTTTATTTTTTATGTCTTACATGGACCGCTATCTCCCTTCACCCACTTACTTTTCTATTGTTTGCCCTCCCCGCCAGGGAGGGAGTCACATGTCAATCGCTGTGATCAGTTGCCTCTTTCTTCCCCCCATCCTCCTGGTATTGCTACTCTCATTATTGGTCCTGAGGGACAAATCATTGTATTTCACAGACCAAAACTCCAGGGAATGTACAAAAGAAAAAGCAATTAGGATCAAAAGAAAGAACAGGTCAGGAGATGGGTGGAAAAGTATTACTAGAACAAAGTGGGAAGAGTACTCTGTGGGAGGGTGGGGTGGAAAGGGAAACCAGAACCCCTGGAAGATCAAGGAGCACCCTCTCCTCTAAACATTCTCCCTTGGCCCACTCTGTCACAAACGACACGAATCAAAGAGGTGCTCCCAAACCTCCCTTTGAGTAGTTCTACTCTTCAAAAAAACTGCAATCTAACCCCGGCATATCAGACTTTAAAAGAAAATATAGGAAAATATCTTCATGATTTTGAGCTTGGTAATTATTTCTTAAATCAAAACAATTTCAAACCATGAAGGAAAGAAATAATTAATTACCAAAATTACTAATCTCTGGTGGCTTGTTTCTACATTCTAACAGTAAGACAAAATTCCTAGAATTATCAAGAAAAATGGCTAACGTAAGAAAATCTATGCAAGACTATCTGTGAAAATCTCTAAATCTGAGCATATAACTAAATTGTAATGTTACAGGTTAACAAATAAAACGGAGACCCAGGTGTGTCAAAGGATAACCTCTTACCCAGTGCAGAAACCCTCTTACAAAATCCCTCCCACGTGGGTTAAGCAGTGATTTAGAATAGTTCTATTGTTGGAACCAAGGTGGCTTCAGAAGTAATCGACTCCATTGTCAGACAACTGTCAATGCTTAGAAAGGCTTCCTGTATTCAACCAAAATCTGCT
Organism: Nesogale talazaci; assembly: GCA_004026705.1. Lineage (NCBI taxonomy): Eukaryota > Metazoa > Chordata > Mammalia > Afrosoricida > Tenrecidae > Nesogale > Nesogale talazaci. Next base: position 1,264 of record PVJH01043670.1, on the reverse strand, counting down.
TCCCAGTCATTTCTACTACCATTGGAAATTCCGTCTCGAAAATTCTTCCTCATATCAAATCCTGATTGTTTTGCAGATCATTAGCAAATTAAATACATCTATTTCACAAGCAATCTTTTTCAAATATTTAAAGAAAACTGGAAAATAGAAGAACTGATGCATTTGAACTGTGGTGCTGATGAAGAATGGTGAATTTACTGTAGACTGCCAGAAGTGCAAACAAGTCCATCTTAAAAGAAATACATTCAGAATGAAGTATTAGAAGTGAGCAGGGCTGAGCCCCGGTGGCGAAGTGGTTGTGCGCGGGACTGCCGCCCACTGGGATGGAGGTTCAATTCCAGCTCCACAGGAGCAAAGGCTGGGCCTCCTACTCCCACCACCAGAGGACAGTGATGCCTAAAAATAATTTTAAAAAAAATAACAAAAAAAAGAAGTGAGCCTAGTGTGACTTTGGCTCACTATTTTTCTAGGTGTCATCAGGAAAGACCTCAATTGCTAGAAAAGGACATCCCGTTTGGTAAAGCAGAGGGCCAATGAAAATAAGGGAAGCCATCAGTGAGATGGACTGCTACCACAGCTACCCCTGTGGATGCAAACATGACAGTGGCACATGACCAGGCATGTTTCACGCTGCCATAAATATGGTCGCCATGAGTTGGCAACTAACAATATCATCACTGCTCTCATTTTTTCCACTCCGAGCTAAGTCCCCACAGGTTTGTTAAATTATACCACAGAAGAAATGGTTTTTTGACCTTCGTATATGGTCTAGTCTCCTCTGTTGTAAATTGTGTGAAGTCAATTCTGAGTCATGACAATCCCACCTGCAGAGTGGCAGTTTGAAGGTTATGACCTCTTGGAAACAGCTCACCAAATCAATCTTCTCAAACAAAATCTCTGGGTGGGTTTAAACCACCGACCTTTTGGTGAGCAGTGAGTTGAGTCCTTAACTGTTTGCACTATTCAAGAACTCGTCATTCTCCTCTAGATTCCTTCTGTAGATTTATCACATACTCATAAAATTAACAGAACGATACCAAAATAAATGTTTTCTTTTTAGAGAGCAAATTTAAAGACCAAAAAAAAACAATCCTACTGTGTATGCCACGGAAATACTTTTGGACAATTAGGTATATAATGCTTCATTAAAAGTGATGAAGCGGGCTGAGCCCTGGTGGCGTAGTGGTTGTGTGCGGGACTGTGGCCCCCTGGGATGGAGGTTCGATTCCAGCTCCATGCAGCAAAGGCTGGGCCTCCTACTCCC
>PVJH01043669.1:0-13464 GCA_004026705.1 Nesogale talazaci | reverse complement strand
TTTTTTTGGTTTTTGGGGCATCACGGCTCTCCGGTGGTGGGAGTAGGAGGCCCAGCCCCACTGCTGGAATTGAACCTCCGTCCCAGTGGGCCGCAGTCCCGCCCACAACCACTGCGCCACCGGGGCTCAGCCCTTATCTCTATTTTCCCATTGATGATCTTTATGATTTAGGTTTTACACTTAGGCCTTTGATCCATCTTGAGTTTGTTTTTGTGTATGGTGTGAAATATGGCTCGTTTCATTTTTCCCCAAGTTGCTATCCACTTTTGGTATCTGTCACACAATCTCCCACTTTATAGCCATTTGGCAAAGACCAGCTAGCTGCCCACAGGTGGATGAATTTATTTCTGGCTTCTCAATTCTGTTCCATTGGTCTTTGTGTCGGTTTTGACTTCTGCACGTAAGTAGATTTTGAGTTCAGGAAGTGAGAGGCTTCTTACTTTGTTCTTCTTTAGTAGCGCTCTGCTTATCCCAGGTAGTTATTGTCAGTTGCGGATACATACACGTACACATCAGTTGCTAGTATACTACTTTGAAATACAGCTCAGGGGGCTGAGTCCCCGGTGGTGTAGTGGTTGTGTGCGGAACTGCGGCCCACAGGGTTGGCAGTTCAAATCCAACAGCAGCTCTCCAGGAGCAAGGCTGGGCATCCTACTCCCACCAGGGCAGTGATGCCCCCCCCCCCCCCCCCCCCCCAAAAAAAAAAAAAAAGAAGAAGAAAAAGAAATACAGCTCAGTATCCGAACTCTACTTGGCTTTCTAAATTAGAATCTACAGCTGTGAGGCTCAGCTGGGTTGGTGCTGTTTGCTATTGTAAGACTTTCTCACTCATAGCAACCCTGTGTACCAGTGGTTCTCAGCCGTCCTAATGGGGTGACTCTTTGATACAGTTCCTTAAGTTGTGGTGACACCCTTCCCCCCACCATAAAATTATTTTCGTTGCTGCTACTTCACTGTAATTTTGCTGCTGTTATGAGTCAGGTGACCCCTATGAAAGTGTTGTTCATCCCCCAAAGGGGTCAGGACCCACAGGTTGAGAACTCTTTGTACACACTAGACCGAAACACTGCCCAGTCCTGTGCCATTCTTGTAGTGGTTCTTATGTTTGAGCCCATTGATAGAGCCACTGTATCAATCCAACTGGCTGAAGGTCATCCTCTTTTTCCTGCCCTTCTATGTTCCTGAGCATGATGTCCTTCAGGGACTGATCTCTGCTGCCAATTTGTCCAAAGTCTATGAGACCCAGTCTCACCATCCTTGCTCTAAGGAACATTCTAATTGTCTATCTGCCAAGATAGAGATCTTTGTTCATTTGGCAGTCTACGTTGCATTCAATATCTTTGCCAGCACTGTAATTAAATGCATTCCCTTTCCTTCTCTCTTCCTTATTCAATGTACAGTTTTCACATGCATATAAGAAAATTCAAAATAGTTGAGCCCTGGTGGTATAGTAGTTGTTTGCCGCACTGCGGCCTACAGGGCTGATGGTTCAAATCCAGCAGCAGCTCTCTAGGAGCAAGGCTGGACTTCCTACTCCCTCCAGGGCAGTGATGCCACACACAAACACACACACACACACATGCACACAAAGAAAATTCAAAATATCATGGCTTGTGTCAGGCGTACTTTATTCCTGTAAGGAAGATACTTGTTTTCCAATCCTTGAGTGAGTCTTGCACAGCAGATTTACCCAGGATGGTATGTCACTTGATCTCTTTGGCTGCTGCTTCTGTGAGCACTGATTGTGGATCCAAGCAAGAGGAAATAAATCTTGAGAGCTTCACACCTTTCTTTGTTTATCATGATGCTATTTACTGGTCCTGTTGTGAAGAGCTTGGTTTTCTTCACATTGAATTATAATCCATTGTGTTAGCCTTGCTCCTTAATTCTCATCAGCAAAGCTTAAGTCCTCATTTTCAGAAAGCCAGGGTGTTTCATCTGTATATTTCAGGTTATTATTGAACCATCCTGTAATTTACTAGGATTTTGACTTGGGCCAAGTCATTTAAATCTCTTAACCTCAGCTAATAATATTATCTCACAACTGTGGACATTTTCAACAGGTAAAATATATGAAAGGTTCTATAGCTGATAATTTAGTAATAGTCACATGCTCATTTATAGGGAAGATTTAATTTAGATTTAAATTTTAGATACTTAAGAAAGAAATCAATTTACTTTATCTGTTCAGATTTGTAACTGTGTTTTTCTCTTCCTGTCTTTGCTCTTGCAGCTTCTGGATCTCCCTGGAATCATTGAAGGTGCCAAGGATGGCAAAGGCAGAGGCCGCCAAGTCATCGCAGGTGAGTCGTCCACGGCCGTCATTCCAGGGTGCCAGCCCCTGACCTGGTGCTAGTCCGCGTGTGACTTCTGGCTGCTCACAGAACCCCACACAATGGGGATATTTCCATCACTGTGGACAATTTTATTGGACAGCACTTGCTCTAGATGTTCTTTTTCATTTTAAAGATTAAAAATTAAAAAAAAATTGTTCGTTTAGTTTAAAGCAGTCTTCTTGGATTAGAAATTCTTTGGTGGAATATAATTCACCTTTTCCCCCTTGGGTTATAAGTACTGGTCAGCAGTTCAAATCTAGTTCAAATCTCTTAGCTCTCTCGCCTCTGCCTGTCTGTCTCTCTCTCTCTCTCTCTCTCTCTCTCTCTCTCTGTCTCCCGCCAGCTGCTCTTGGGGAGTGATGAGATGGTCTGCTCCCTAAAGATAAACAGTCTCAGAAACTCTAAGGAGCATGTCTACTCTGTTTTTTATGGTCATGGAGTCAGAATCAGTGCCGTGGATTTGGGGTTTATTTTTATTTTTTGTTTTTGTTTTTTTGGGGGGGCATCACTGCTCTCTGGTGGTGGGAGTAGGAGGCCCAGCCCCACTGCTGGAATTGAACCTCCATCCCAGTGGGCCGCAGCCCTGCGCAAAACCACTACATCACTGGGGCTCAGCCCTTGGTTTTATTTTTCTGTATTTTGAAGCCCTTCAGGTACCCTGAGTTTCCTCTTCTTATGTAGTGATAGAAGCGGATCCACTTTTTTCCCTCTCTCTCCACAATGAATACCATCTGTCGTTTTCTCATTGATTTTTGCCCCTTATCAGCACCTTTGCTGTTACCAGCTTACTCCAGGCTCCCTTCATGTCATACCTGTACTAAAGTTTTAGCTCCCATTGCCCTGTTCTCTGCTGCTGTGTAGTGGTTTTAATTTTTTTTAAAGTCCAAGCTAGAATGAGAAGTCAGGTCATTTCTCAGCTCAGAGATCATTCCTTGTCTTTCCATTATTTTGTATTTCCATTATTATTTTGAATGAGACCCAAAGTCTGTATAATATCTTTCACGGCTACAAATAACTTTCTCCCATTTTTCATGGGATCACCATGAGTTCAGGAGCCAATTTGACAGCAGCTAACAATTGTGGATATCAGTGGTAGTTTTACACTTGATCTTAGCCAAAAGGCCGAGAAGCGTTATCAGTGATAGTTTTAAAAAAACATTTTCTTCTGTTTCCCTTTCTCATCTCTGTTGTGCTGATTCTTTTTGCCTTGTTTGATGCCTGTCTCTCATCTTAGTATATGTGCCGCTGAAGCACGCACAAGCTGCCTTCATCTTAGACGCATTCTTTTTTCTTAAATGTCTGGTGTTCTTTCTTTTTGGGCATCACTGCTCTCCGGCGGTAGGAGTAGGAGGCCCAGCCCCACTGCTGGAATTGAACCTCTGTCCCAGTGGGCCGCAGTCCCGAGCACAACCACTACGCCACTGGGGCTCAGCCCTGATAGTATTTCTTTTTATGGATGAGAAACTAGAAAATCAATGGGACACTGTTTACCAATGAGCATGAAAACAGACATAAGTTTGATAATACTATGCTAACTAGATAATATTTTATTTTCTTGTCTTTAAAAATTGTTCTGGCTGAGCCCCGGTGGTGTAGTGGTTGTGTGCAGAACTGCGGCCCACTGGGATGGAGGTTCAATTTCAGCTTCACAGGGGCAAAGGATGGGCCCCCTACTCCCACTACCAGGGCAGTGATACCCTAAAAAACAAAACAAACAAACAAAAAATTGTTCTAAAATTCAATTTTAGATTATTGTCTTCTTAGTATTTTTACTCTGATTAATTTTTGTATTAGTGTGTCTAAAAGATGTGCTGGCAACTCTTGGACATACACACTTAGAGGCATATACTCTTTCTTTTTTTGGGGGGGGGGCATCACTGCCCTCAAGTGGTGGGAGTAGGAGGCCCAGCCTTTGCTCCGTGGAGCTGGAATCGAACCTCCATCCCAGTGGACCGCAGTCCCGCGCACAACCACTACGCCACCGGGGCTCAGCCCACTCTATTTCTTTTTAGGAGAAAAAATTAAAATCTTAGGGACTTGATTTGTATGTATATGTATATCAATAAATACCCTTTGTTGCTGTAACAAAGGAAAAAACATTCTTGATAATGAATTGGTTATGGTTCTGTTGACCTATGCTTAGGGACAAATTTCCCCCCAAATTTTTCAGTGGCCCGTACCTGTAACTTGATCCTGATTGTTCTGGATGTCCTGAAACCCTTGGGGCATAAGAAGATCATTGAAAACGAGCTGGAAGGCTTTGGCATTCGATTGAACAGCAAGTCCCCTAACATTGGCTTTAAGAAGAAGGACAAGGGAGGCATTAATCTTACAGCCACTGTAAGTGGGGAGTGGGACATGGGGCTGAGGTGAGAATTAGATTGATGACACTTGGAAATCAATGGATTTCTCTCTGTGCCAATTGAGCTTACATAACAATGCTGCAAAGATCTACAGAGAAGACATCGGGACTAGGACCAGTATCAGTCTAAGAATTAACCTTTGCCACTTCATTACCTGTTTTGGGTTGTCTGTTTGGGGCAGTAAGGGCATATAGATTATCTTCCACTTGCATGGAGCACAGTTGACCCTTGAACAAGATATATTTGAACTGTGTGATGATAATCATGCCCACCAAATTTTGTGTACTGCAATATAGTTCTTTTTGTGGTTTCTTTTGGGTGGGGGGAGACATCACTGACCTCAGGTGGTGGGAGTAGGAGGCCCAGCCTTGGCTCCGTGGAGCTGGAATTGAACCTCCATCCCAGGGGGCCACAGTCCCGCGTACAACCACTACGCCACTGGGGCTCAGCCCCTCTTTGTGGTTTCTTGTGTATTTTCCATTGTATTTACTGCAAGGCCTTAAACATTGACTAATTACATGGATTTTTCTTTCTTTTTTTTTTTTTTTTTTTTGCATCACTGCCTCTGGTGGTCGTGGGTGCTACCCAGTGCTGCTCCTGAGAGCCACCGCTGGATTTGAACCGTCAAGCCCACGGGCCGCAGTCCCGCAGTCAACCGGGGCTTACGCCACCGGGGCTCAGCAATTCCCTGGATTTTTACATGAGAAATGCAAGCAGCAGAGGAAAGTGATATTATAGGAAAAGGCTGACTTATTGTCTGTGTACTTCTTTTTTGGGGGGGGACGGTGGGCATCACTGCCTCTAATGGTCATGGGAGCTACCCGGTGCCGCTCCTGAGAGCCGCCACTGCATTTGAACCACCAACCCCATGGGCCCCAGTCCCGCACTCAACCACTTACACTACTGGGGCTCAGCCCTGTACTTCATTTTTTTTTTTTTTTTTTAGAATTTTTTCTCCTTTATTCATATTTTGTTTTAGGCCTATGCTGAAATATGGAGCAAAGTTGCTTTGTTGAAAATCATTAGGGCTGAGCCCCGGTGGCGTAGTGGTTGTGCGTGGGACTGCGGCCCACTGGGACGGAGGTTCAATTCCAGCAGCAAGGCTGGGCCTCCTACTCCTACCACCAGAGAGCAGTGATGCCCCCCCCCCCCAAAAAAAAATTATTGACAGGTTGAATTTCGTAACAGCCCCTTTCTCTCTCTGACTGAGGACCCCAAGGATGCAGTGGGGACTGAGAGGGTTTTCCATTTCCAGCGCCATTGTGGCAGTCTTCCTGTATTGTGCTCTAGATTGAGGTCCGTGTCAGCGGTTGCCACCTTTTCAACATAGTCCATGCAAACGTAGAGCGCTCCTACCGCTGGTGTGCACTGGTTTAGACTCTGGAGATGTAATGGGAACCAAGTTACCAAGTAAAATAGACGATGGAAATCTCGGGAGCCAAGTAAAAGAGGGCAAGAGCCTAACAGGGGGATTTCCCTTTACCTTAGTGTGGGGAAGACACATGTGTCATGGAGGTAACATGAAAGTGTGAACCACGCGGCTAACCGGGGAGGAGCCTGTCAGACCGAGACTAGATCTAAGTGTGAAGACGTGGAGGAGGAAGAGCCCTGGTTTGAGTGTGTGGGGAGCAGTAGGGTGCATTAAGGGGGGAAGTCACAGCATCGGACCCTGATGCTTGTGAGTAGTGATCCCAAGAGTAAACACGAGTTAACCTAGTATTTCGCTCCCGTTTCTTTTTCTTTTTCTGGTGTGTCTATGGTTTTTACTGTGGGATACATAAAGAAGTTTTCCATTTTAACGCCGGAATTGTATTTACCAACTTGTGCTTCCATCAGCACTATCTTGTTTCTGGTAGTTTTAAAAACTTCAAGCAGAAACTCTGCACCCCTCGCTCCTTCCCTCTTCTCCGCAGTCTTTGGTGTCATGCAGTCCGTTCCGATTCAGACCCTCCCGGCGTCCCACAGGACGGTAGGAGACATTGTTTGGTCCTGCGCCAGACTCACAGTGTTTGGACTCCTTGTCGCAACCATCGTGTCAGTCCATCTCGTTGAAGGCCTTTGGTTTTGCTTACCCTCTACCAAACCTGATGCCCTTAGCCATGATAAAACATTTCCCAACGCGATGTCCCTCTCTTCTGATAGATGGCCAAGTAGTGAAATAGATCCTCACCATTCGAAGGAGCATTTTTGCTGTGTTTCTAAGACCGATACCTTTGTTCTGGTGGTCCAAAATACGTTCCGTATTCTTCACCAACACCATAATTCAAATGCCCCGAGTCTTCTCGGGCCTTTCGGAGTCGGTGTCCAGCTTTCACATGCAAGTGAGATGATTGACAATAGAAGAGCTTGGGTCAGATGCACCGTAGTCCTCAAAAGGTTAATTCCTTGCTGTGGGTAACACTTTGTTGTTAGGTGCTGGTGAGTTTCAGAGCACAAGAGATGAAGTTCTGTCTCTATGGAGCATGCTGACTGTGCTTCTTCCCAGACTTCCAACATCTGTTGTTTTGGCAGTGCTTGACACATCAATAGTCTCTGCCAGCACCATAGTTCTTATGCGAAGATTCTTCTCTGGTCCACCTTATTATTCATTGTGCAACTTTCACATGCATATTAGGTGTTTGAAAATACCCTGGCTTTGGGTATTCCTCAATGTAACATCCTTGCTTTTAAATATCTTATGAGAGGTCTTTTGTAGTACATTTGCCCAATGCACCATGTCCTTTGTTTGTTTTTTTTCTTTTGGGCATCACTGCTCTCCGGTGGTGGGCGTAGGAGGTCCAGCCCCACTGCTGGAATTGAACCTCCGTCCCAGTGGGCCGCAGTCCCGCGCACAACCACGCCACCGGGGCCCAGCCCTGTTTGTTTTTTTTTTCAAACTTGATTTTAGCTAAAAGGCAGAGAAGCGATCTTTGGTTTCTTGACGGCTGCTTCCTGAGCGTTGATTGTGAATCTAAGGTAAATGAAATCCTTGACAGCTTTGACCATTTTTCTGTTTGTCATGACATGTATTCCAGTTGTCATGATTTTTGTTTATTATTTTCTTTCAGCATTTGCCTCTTCTAGATGCTGCAGATAGTGAGAGCATACAGTATTAGTATCTGACATATGTTAGTCAGCATAATATTTTCACTGCTTCTTCGTACCATAACACGCATCAGGATTTCACTTCTTTTTATGAATGAATATATTCTATCTTACGGATGTATCACATTTTATTACCCATTCTTCTCTTGATGGACACTGAGCGGGTCCCACCGTTGGGCTATTGTGAGTGATGAATAAAGTTGTAGCGACTCTGTATACATGTATCTGTGTCTTTGTCTTTGCTTTCAAAGTCTCTTGGTGGAATTTTGGGGTCGTGTGTCAGTTGTACATTTAACTTTTGAGTTGCTGCCAGGCGGGTTTCCATGGTAGCTGCATCAGTTTACAGTACCATCAGTAGTGCACGTGGGTTCCAGTTACTTCACACCCGCCCCAACCTTTGGTCGTTTTCCATTTTCTGTTTTTTCCTAAACTTTCAATTGTGAATTTGCGTGAAGATTTACAGAGCAAATCAGTTTTCCATTCAAATCCATACACTTTGTTTCATTGTTAAACAATGTAACATTGTTTAGCCTCTTGCTCCTGTTTCCTATTTCCATTCCTCTTTCTTAATCCTTCCTGTCTTCTGAATGTTGTCTTTGATGAAGTTAATGCGGGGTGTGTGTTACATTTGTAATTTACAGATGAAGAGATTTGTTCCATTTTCTGATAACAGCCATCTAGGGGCATCGGCTGATGAGAATAAAAGCAAGAGAGCATTTAAGAGCTTATTGCATATATAATCCAGACAAGAAAGAAAGGATGGCTTCCTAGTTAACAATGGAGGAGATGAGAAAGAATTGATTCTAAAGAGGTTTTTTGGGGAGGGAGGGGGTTATCACTGCCCTGGTTCTGAAGAGGTTTTGAAAGCAACTCATGGGAATTTCAGATGAATTGAATGTGAATTATGAGAGAAAATAAAAAATGGCTCTTTTTTTTATCTTGAGTTAGAAAAAAAAAAGATCCTTTGTTAATTTAAATGGTAAGGCTTTGGTAGAATAGGTTTGGAGGAAAGGGGGAATTTTGAGATCAGAGGATTGACCTCGACTTTGCGTTGAGAAAGCTTTAGGTTTCAGCTTTGCCGACGGAGAGACAGTCATTCTCCAGGATCGTCGTCTGTAGATGTGCTCTGGCTGGGATTGTCCAGGTGTAGGTGTATGTGCTCACTGAAGAGCCTTTTGTCCTCTGACCTTTCCTTACTGTCTTGGCCTATTTAGTGCCCTCAGAGTGAGCTGGATGCCGAAACAGTGAAGAGCATTCTGGCTGAATACAAAATCCATAATGCTGACGTGACCCTGCGCAGCGATGCGACAGCCGACGACCTCATTGACGTGGTGGAAGGAAACAGGTGCTGATCTAGTGTTCTGGCTAGTGCCTGAATGTTTAGCTTTGTGATGGACATGATCCTGCATCATCCACGGACAGTGATTCTAACCGGGCTTATACTTTTCAATAATGTTGGAGCTTGGGCTTCTTTAGCTGTTAAATAAGGGGTAGTCTTCACTGTCATATCCTTGGTGTGCTGAAATTTGATTTTGATCATCAAGTTTCTGATTTAGTTGCTTGCTGTGAAATAGACTCTGCCAAGCATGCACTGTCATCTGGTTCTTCAAAGAGGAACCCTGTACCCCAGAAGTAAAATACCTGACAGGAGCTGAGACTGTCCCCAGACCTGTGCAAAGTCAGCCTCGGCTACACCCTCCAGTGTCTGAGGGCCTGGTTGTGTGCCTCTTCGGTGTTCAAACCCTTGTCAGATCAAACCACTGTGAAAAGCACCTCCTGGCATATTGATAAGTTATTTTCTAGTTGTTTTTGTATCTGTTGTTCCCGTTTGCTGGGTGAGTTTATTTGTTCCTAATTTGAAAACCAAAAACCAGTTAGTTGTTTTGAGCTAGCTATCTGAATCCTGAGAGGTTGTGCTTGCCAAATTATTAGGAACCCGATTAGCTATAGTGATTTAAATACTAAGGGTGTTATCGACACGGCTAGAATCATTTGTTTTGTCTTAAAAAATGTTGTTAGAAGTTTTGCTTACATTCTTAATACAGCTCTGTAGCAAAGTGACCCACAGGAGGGTACATAATTTACTGGGACACATATGTAGGCAATGACAGGGACAGCCTGCCTGTGCAATTTCACAGCTGGTCATTTTCTGCTACCACATGTGGTCGCTCAGAAGTTAGCTGCCTGGTTGGTACTAGAGCTTGAGTTTTGTTACTTTTCGGTGCTTGGTACTTTGTGTTTTAGAAAAGCTTTGGCTGAGCCCTGGTGGTGTAGTGGTTGAGTGTGGGACTGCAGCCCACTGGCTTGGCAGTTCAAATCCAGCTTCAGCTCTCCAGGAGCAAGGCTAGACCTCCAACTCGCACTAGAGGGCAATGATGCCAAAAAAAAAAAAAAGCTTCAAAAATTCTTTTTGTTAATGATCTTCCGTATGTGGTGGGGTCGACTAAAGAAATGGTGGTCAGATTGACAGTCTTGTCCACAAGAGAGGTAAATATCCTATTTGTCTTCTTTCCTGTAGAGTCTATATCCCCTGCATCTACGTGTTAAACAAGATTGATCAGATCTCCATTGAGGAATTGGATATCATCTATAAGGTGCCTCACTGTGTGCCCATCTCTGCTCACCACCGCTGGAATTTTGATGACCTTTTGGAAAAGATCTGGGACTACCTGAAACTAGTCAGGATGTAAGTGTATGGATCTGAGAATACTGCTGTAGGCCTGAACCAGTCAACTCTAAAGTGCTGGCATTTGGAGCTCATCAGCAAAAATCTCTCGTTTAGGATAATCAATCAATTGGTTCCTTCCGTCCACTGACCATAGTGCAGTCTTTTCCAGGTTAGAGGTTGTGACCCTCTAACTTGACCCTCTCTGGCCTGATGATGGGTGGGATGGGTTTGCATTCAACCCATGACACATTCCAAGCGGAAGGCAACCTCTGTTTCTTCTATTCTAGTTACACCAAGCCCAAAGGCCAGCTACCAGATTACACGTCCCCGGTCGTGCTGCCCGACTCCAGGACAACAGTGGAGGATTTCTGCATGAAGATTCACAAAAATCTTATCAAAGAATTTAAATAGTGAGTGTCATGGGTAACAGGTACCTCCTCTGCTTGTTTTAAAGACGCTTGGCAGCTGGGATGCTGGACTGAGGGAGCTCCAGGAGGCTTCTGAGGGAGATAGGCTGCTGGTACAGCAGCCCGAATTTCCCCAAATTGCAGTATTTTTTTGTTGTTGATGTACCTGGCCGTAAGACACACCCAGTTTTTAGAGCAGGAAAACAAAAAACTGTTCTGAACCAAATAGTAGCAGTGTACTGAGATGTTCTGGGGTACCACACCTTCGGATCTTAAGCTGCACCCTCGTTTTCCTCCTTGGGGAAATTGTGCCTTATGGCCCAAAACAGAAGGAAATTCACCTCCACTTGAAAAGCCACATGGGTAGCTCTTGCCCATGCCACGCTAGCCTTCATTGGGTACTGAATCTCCTCTCCAACGCTCACTGTAGGACAGCAGGAAACCCTTCTTTCCCTACTTCTCACTGCTTTTATAGCTTAGTTTGTTAATTTTGGTCTTAGAAGAAACTTGCAGAACTAGAGTTTTGTTAAAGCCCTCCTCATGTTCTGATGTTAAATAACTCACATGATAGATGACAACCGTGAACAGCAGAAAATAGGAGCTCATGTAACTTTAACCTACTATCCTGTACACCTGATTGGGGTCTAACCCCTTTTTCTCTCTTCCAATGTGGAGCTTTTGTGTTTTGGAGACTCCCCCCAGTGTCCCACTGTTTTCTGAAGTCTTTTGCTGACTGTGATTCTTGCTATGTTATAGAACTTGGAAGTTTTCTGACATTCTGTCTTGAAGGACACAAAAGGAGGTGACTACAGTTGCATAGCTGTACGATGTACTGTGCATTACGAGGCCGGGTCCTCCTCAGCCCCTCTTGTGGGCAGGTCTATGTCGTGGGTCACGGCCAGCGATGCTCTCCTGGATGATGGGGTGGACACGGGGTGTCTGCTGTGTGGCTCCACAGATGCGTTAGTTTTCCTCTTAGTATCTGACAAGTGTCTTGGAGGAGATTCTTTTTTTTTTTTGGTTGGTTTTTGTTGTTTTTTTTGGGTATCACTGCTCTCTGGTGGTGGGAGTAGGAGGCCCAGCCCCACTGCTGGAATTGAACCTCCAACCCAGTGAGCCGCAGTCCCGCGCCCAACCACTACGCCACCGGGACTCAGCCCTTGGAGGAGATTCTTTTTTGTGTGTGTGTGTGGGCATCATTCCCTCTGGCGGTCGTGGACGCTACCCAGCCGCCGCTGGATTTGAACCGCCAAGCCTGCAGGCTGCAGTTCCGCACTCAACCACTTACGCCACCGGGGCTCAGCCCTGGAGGAGATTCTTAAAGAGGACTCAAATCTCTTTTTTTTCAAGTTTTCAACCCTTGAATTCTGCCTCCATCGAATGAGCATGCATGGTTTGCCTAGTGGTGCTTTCTGTTTTCTTCTTCACTGTTGATTGGAAATCAAAACATGAACTAGAGCTATTGTTTCATCCCCTTGTGATTTAATCCAATTGATGTTGCTAACTTACACAACACTGTAGCACTCATGTTAGCCTTTTTCTTTTTTTTTCTGGGGGGGGGCATCCCTGCCCTGATGGGACTAGGAAGCCCAGCTTTGCTTCTGGAAAGCTGCTGCTGGATTTGAACTGCCAACCCAGTGGGCCGCAGTCCTGCACACAACCACTACGCCACCGGGACTCAGCCCTAGCCTTTAATTTTTCTTTTCTTGCTTTTAAAAATTATTAATCATTTTATTGGGGCTCTTTAAAAAATGCATACATCAGTTATATCAAACACATTTTTACATATGTCGCCTCATCATTGTCTTTTTTTGGGGGGGCATCACTGCCCTGTGGTGGTGGGAGTAGGAGGCCCAGCCTTTGCTCCGTGGAGCTGCAATGGAACCTCCATCCCAGTGGGCCGCAGTCCCGCGCACAACCACTACGTCACCGGGGCTCAGCCGCATCCTGTTTTTCAAAGCATTTTCTTTCTGTTTGAGCTCTTGGTATCAGCTCTTTATTCTGCCTCCTACTCTTCCACCCTCTCCGACGCCTGGTAAGTTATAAATGATTACTACTTTCACAGGGTACACTATTGCCCTTTTCCCAAGTTGCTGTTTGTCCCTGTGTGTGTGTATGTGGGGGTGCAGGGGGAGCGCTATATGTCGATCATTGTAATCGGGTCCCCATTTCTCCCTCCACTTTCCCTTTTTCTTATTTAACTTCCTTCTCCAGTAGTTTTCTTAGGATAGAAAATAGTTGTATTGCGTTTACTTAAATGTTTTTGTTTATTCATTTTTGGGAAACGAATTATATATGCTTATTTTTGCTAATTCTGTTTCAGCTGTTCCTAACAGTTCTCAGGCACCCTGGTGGCATCGTGGTTATGCATTGGGCTGCCATCCACAGGGTCCCTGGTTTGAATCCACCAGCTGCTCCATGGGAGAGAGATGAGACTTTCTGTCCCTGTAGAGCCTCCAAAACCCACAGGGACAGGTCTGTGCTGCCCTATAGGGTTTCTGTGAGTCAGGAGGGGCCTGATGGCAGTGTGTTTTTATCGTCCCCCTTCTCTTTGAGTAGTATCTCACTGCCCTGGTGGTGGGAGGAGGAGGCCCAGCCTTTGCTCC
>PVJH01043668.1:0-13486 GCA_004026705.1 Nesogale talazaci | reverse complement strand
ATTTGTGTAAAATGACTTGCCAACTCAAAAAAAAAGAATTGTAGTTTGCATACTTAAAGATACTTCTATTTTCAAACATATGCCTTGGGTAGTTTATAATGAGAAAAGGTAATAATAAAAATAAAAATCCATTTATTATGCCTGTGTTCGTAAGTACGCTTTAGATTTCTCAATTTGCAGGAAAACTGATGTTAGCATATATTTCTTTCTAATTTCTATCCTTACTCTTCTCTCCCGAGAACCTGGAAAAGCTACACCAAGTGGGCATGAGTTTAAGAATGCTTGTAAAAAAAAGGTGGCTAGTGATGAAGTTAGGATAGCATGTTGGTAATGAGTGTCCCAGGAGTAGTCATTAAGCTTCTAGCTGATATTATGGGACTCACTGGGTGACCTTTCCTTTAAAAACTTTTAGTCTTGTGAAGGTGACTTTGCTGGGGATTCTGGGTGATTGAGTAACTCTCCATTAATGTCTAGGTATCTGGTGACCCATCTCATGGGAGCAGATCTGAACAACATTGTAAAATGTCAGAAGCTCACGGATGACCACGTACAGTTCCTTATCTACCAAATTCTCCGAGGTCTCAAGGTACACACAGTGTTGGTGATAATTTGAGGATTGAATTCTTTCTCTTGCTCCCTCTTATTTACGGCTTTAAAAAACTACCCCCACCTACCATGGAAACAAATCAAACACTCGCAAAATCACAAGCAGAGCTACAACGAGCCCATGTTTGGTCAGCGTGTACAATTAGCAACATAGAACCGGTCTTACTTCTTGTCTGCCCTAGCCCCCAGGTTATTTTATAGCAAATATATACATCTTTCTACCTACAGAGTCTTGATTATGCATGTCTCCACAAAATTCTCCAGTTTTACATGTGAAAATTTAATAATTTCTTGATACCATTTAGCATCTGCTCAGTTGTGGCATTGATATTTTTAAAAATCCTCGAGAGAGTGGATTTATTTGTGGGGTAGACAGATACAGCGTTTTAAAAGTAAACCATATTTAGCCACTTCGAGTCCATATTACACCAAAGTCAGCCAGAAAATGCAGTAAAGAACTCCAATGAGTAGAAGTTGATTGTGATAAATGATAAGTATTCAGAATAGTAAGAATTACTTGTTCTCCTTTCTAATCCCACAGTTAATGTGGGCAGTTCTTATCCTCTAAATGTATGCTAGTAGGAAGTTAGAACTTTCTTTAACCAGATGTTGTTTTTTTCTTTTTCACAGTATATACATTCAGCTGACATAATTCACAGGGTATGTATTGTACTTTCATTAAATTATTTGGGAGACGTGAAGTAGAAGAATAGTATTTCACAGATATCCTAAAGTTACTTTACCACCTAAAACTTTGGTTAATTTTTATTGCAACTTTGTTCAACGTTTACATTGATTTAGAAATGAAGACGTAAAGTTTGAGTGTACTTAAGGCTAATTAGTTGTTACTGGCTGTAGGATTGAGAGTGACTATAATGAGGGGAAGTCACCCCTTTATGAAAAAAGGTATCTCAAATATGAAAGGACCGTCATGGGTCCTTAGTATTACCAGTAGAGAGAATTTACCAGGTATCATAAGCTGACCCTGTTCTCTCCTTACTTGCTTCCTAGGACCTAAAGCCTAGTAATCTAGCTGTGAATGAAGACTGTGAGTTGAAGGTAAGATAGACAGACATTCGTGGTGGTATGCTTAATGAGTTTCCACGGGGCCAACCAGGAAGTAAGTGATAGAACTCAAATTAGTAGAAGTTATATGTTTGACCAGCTGCATAGGCATCAGGGAATGGGTTTATTGAGCCATAATATTTTGTCTGAAAGTCATACTGCCCTCACACTAAAGCTCCATCTACCAGGAAAAAGAAAGTGACGGCTGAGCCCCGGTGGCGTAGTGGTTGTGCGCGGGACTGCGGCCCACTGGGATGGAGGTTCAATTCCAGCTCCACAGGAGCAAAGGCTGGGCCTGCTACTCCCACCACCACAGGGCAGTGATGCCCCCCCCCCAAAAAAAAAGTGACAAAAACGAGAGCATAAACAAATAACGTCCACACAAAAAGGGAGGAGCAGACTAATAGCATAAGAAGTTGGTTCTTTGAAGAGATTACTAACATTGACAAACTTAGAATTTGACAATAGAAGAGGAAAAAGTGGAAGGAACTAAAATTTAAAATTTTTGAAAAAAATAAAAGAGGGGGCCTTACAATGGACTCACTAGAAAGAAAGAGATAAAGGGCATACTATTGTATGGCAATGAACTGTATAATCTAAATGAAACGGGCAAGCTCATAAAAGAACACGACCTACCCAGACTGAGTTCAGAACCAATCCAGGTCTCAACATACCCATAACAAATGAAGAAATCAAAAATCTTCCAACAACCTGGACCGGAGGGTGTGGCTGGGGAATTTTTTCCGAACAGTTAGAGAATTTTTGACACCGATACTGTTTAAACTCTTCCCAAAGATTAAGGGAGGAGTGCTCGCTAATTCATCCAATGAATCAGAAAGAAAACTTAGAAGCTAATATCCCTCACGATGACAGACGTAGAAATTCCTCCAACAGAATGCCGTGGGAAGAATCCAACAGCATGCTGAAAGAGTCGTACAACATGACAAAGTTGAATTCATCCCAGGAATGCAAAGGTAGTTCAACGTTAGAAAATCAATGAACATAACGTGTCCCATCAATAGAACCAAGGGAAAGAATTACATGATTGTCCATCTGCATGCAAAAAAGCTTTTGATAAAATCCAACCCCCCCCCTTTTTTTTTTTTAAATGAAAACCCTTAAGAAGACTGGAATGATTCAGGTCATATGGGAGAATCCCAAAGCTGAAATTAATACTGAATGAAGAAAGCCTGGAAGATTGAAATTGGGGATGAGTGCCACTCTTACCACTTCTATTCAGTATTGTATTAAAAGTTCTAACCAAAGCAGTAAGATAAGAAAAAGAAATAAAAGGTATCCATACTAGGTGAGGGGGGAAGTAGTAAAAATTATCTTCATTCATCAGATGATATGATCCTATAAATAGAAAATTCCAAAGAATTCATAAGGAAACATCTAGGGTTAATAGAATAATTTGGCAATATGTTGAAGATTACAAGGTCAACAAACCAAAATTAGTTGGTTTTCTCTGCACCAGAGGTGAAACATCTGAAAGGGAAATTAGAGAAATAATTACATTTACAATAGCATCTAAGAGAATAAAATGCCTAGGAATATACCGAGTCAGGGATGTGAAGGACTTACACAATGAAAGATATAAAACATTGCTAACAGAGATTAAAGAAGACGTACTCAAATGGAAAGATGTTCTGTGTTACGGATTGGAAGATATAATATTGTTAACAATGCTAACCAAATTAACACTGTTGTCAATACTACTCAAAGCAATCTATAGATTCAATGCAATCCTGATTTTTTTTTTTTTTTAAGAATAGCTGCTAAGTCTTCTTATCTGGGACCAAAACTTTTGTGGGATTTGGATCCTTGGTTTGGAGTTTTAGGGTCATCATTTAACAGGAATAGTTAATTGACCGAATCATAGAGCTAGTGCTTCTGTTCTCCCTTCTAATTCATTGCATAATGCCTTCTGCTTAAAAGCTGGCAAATGATCATGGAAGGTCTACTAGATCTCTGTCCACCTGAAACAACAGAGGATGGAGGAGAAAGAGGATATGGAATTTGTACCTAATTGCCTCCGTGAGCACTGGCTGGCAACCAGAAGTGCTTGACTATCATGACTGAACATTTTTTGATCAAATAATTCTCAGAAGAATCCTGATCAAAAGAGGGAGAATGCAGCTCAGGCTTTCAAGTTCTTATGGTCTCTCACTCTCCAGGGGGTAGGGAAACCCAAGGCCATCTTTAAGCCTCACGCCAAAAAAAAAAACTCTGGAGTTTTCCTAAAATCAGACAGTAACTTAAGAATGAAAAAGAAAAAGGTCCGCTCTGAGCACTGTGCTCTTGTAAGAACTCTTTCTGGGATAGAGGATTGCAATAGCAATTAGATAAACACCTGAGGGGGGCCAAGTGATTGCTGCTGCTGAGGGAGGAAACAGTCAGTAAAGAACAGTGGGACAAGTCAAAGAATGTCACCAGGATCACTAAGTTGCACACGTAGAAACTGTTGAATTGGTATGCAGTGTGCAGTGTGTGTATATCCTCAGCAACAAAATGAGCGGGGTGGGGGGCAGTCACATTATCCTTAGGGAAATCAGTTTGAAATTTAAATCATGAAGAATTTAGTCAAGATATTTCAGTGACTTTGCAAATGAAATCGGGCAACTTGTTTTCATTTTAAAATAAATTTAAGGCTGAGCCCCAGTGGTGTTGAAGTTGAGTGCGGGACTGCGGCCCACAGGCTCGCCGGTTCAAATCCGGCGGCGGCTCTCCAGTAGCAAGGCTGAGTAGCTCTCACAACCACTAGAGGGCAGTGATGCCAAAAAAAATAAATTTAAATCAAATGTAGTCATCAAAAGGAAAATTATGTTCTGAATATCAGAGAGGGAAGCCCAGTCCTGCATAAAGCAGCTGTGCATCTTCATGGAGAGACCCTATTTGTGTTTCTTTTGGCCCAAAGAGTCTTGCTGAAATACCTGGGAGTTGTTTTAGCTTTTTCAACTTCCTGCTTTGTGTTTGCCATGCATTCCAAGTGCGGGAATCTGCGTAGGGAAGTACTACTTGTTCCTTTTTTTTTTTTTTTTTTTTTTTTTAGTAAGGCTCCAGAGTTACTTTCCTTCCTACTTTACAAATCGTAGCATTCCGTCTGTTGCAGTGTCTAATTTCTCCTCTTCCTTAGATCCTGGATTTTGGACTGGCCCGCCATACAGATGATGAAATGACAGGTTATGTGGCCACCAGGTGGTACAGGGCTCCCGAGATCATGCTGAACTGGATGCACTACAACCAGACAGGTATTGCTCGCCTTGCTCACCAGGGGCTTGCTCATGCCCTGTGGGTGTACTGCGTGTTCTCAGGGGTGGAGATGGGGGAGGTGGGAGGCACCTCTTCCCTTCCCTCAGTGATCCTGTGGAAGCCTGCAAATAGGAAAACATCTCACGTGGTCAAAGGGGAGGGGGCCTCAAAGAGACTTCTCCAGTTTTCAGACTCTCTTAGTTGACCTCTGAGGTTGTTTGGTTTTTGTTTAATTTGTTCACATCTTCAATATATTCTCTTGAGGACTCCGACTGACAAGCTGTGCATAGGCGTAGCCCCTCTATTTCTTGGGGAACTCCACCGGTGTTCCAACAAGGGGCTATTGTCGTTTTATGACCAACTCTCATTTTTTTTAGCCTTAACTAATTTTTGCATTACCTCACCTTGAAACCCTTGACTGAGGTGGGACTGGGGCAAAGGTGGTATTATTATTATTATTATTATTATTATCTAAGGAGGGAAAGGGGTAGCATTATAATTGAACTTCAGACGTCCTAAGTAGTCTTTCATTTAACTGAGTCACTTGTAGGTATGGGTCCGTTTATGGCCAAGTGTAATCATCGTGATGTTGTTTCTGCTTTTTTTTTTCTCTTTCCCCCTCACCCCCCACACCCCGTTTAATTTCGCCAGTGGACATCTGGTCAGTGGGATGCATAATGGCTGAGCTGTTGACTGGAAGAACGTTGTTTCCTGGTACAGACCGTATCCTTTACAAAGTTTTGGGTTGCTGCTGGCCGTCCATACTGCCGTGTTCACGAAAGTAGATTTTACCTGCCTCTCTCAGAAAAACTCGCAACAGCCAGCATTCTCGGTCCAGATGTGCACCGCGAGGACTTGCCTGTGTCTGAGTCGTTCGTCTTGCCAAGAACGAGGCTGCGGTGTACTTGTAGGAGCTGGGGGAATTCCTGCTTCGCTGGAAAACACTTTCAATCTTTCCCGCATCCTATTTTTACCTTTACTGTGCTGACCTCTCAGCAGCCGTCCTGGGACCCACGGGTCAGTCCGTCTGTACAAACCCTTGATGAGCACACGATAGCCAGTTACCAACCAGGGGTGTCTTCCTTTGATGTTTGCCTGACATATTAAAAAGGCTATATTTGGTCCCTGTAATGATACACCTGCTGACTCGTCATGTTTGTTGTTTAACAACACATTGTAAAAATGAGAAGTGATAGGTCATCCTGACATGGGCACTTTTTTCCTCCCCAGTACAACTTTATTTTTATCCTAGATGATAGCCAACCCTTCATTTACTGCCAGACTAATTGTCTAGTGCATGGATCCTCGTGGCCCGTGGTTTCAGCCCCTGCCCTAGCAGCTGCGTGCTCACTTCACGGTCAAGCAACATGAAGGCAGAGATGGTTGCTCGGAACCTCTGGCAGAGGTTTAGATAAACCAAAAATGTCAAACGAGGAAGGGATGCCAGAAAACTGCGTGAAGATTCCTTTATGTTTTCTCCTATTTTTTTCAACAAAGACCCCTTCTGTGTTGTCCAGAAGTCGGGAAGACTGCAAAGTCCAGTTGGCTAGCCTTGGAAGGGACTTGGACCTATAGAGTTCTCTCTGCAGTCTGTTTCGTCATGCTGACAGACAGAAAAGCTATCCCCGCCCCTCACCTATGCAAACTCACACAGAATTTTCACTGAACCAGAACATCAACTGATTGCTTACAATTTGAGCTATACCCATCTTATGGTAGCTTGAAGTTCATGCTCTCTGTTCAGAGAGTTGAACTGTCTCTGCTAATGAGAGTATACTTCCCTCATCAACTGACAAGCCCCAGCCCCTCAGGTAAAGCCCTTTATTTCCCTATGAATATCATCACTGGGTTGATAAGCGAGTTCGACAGAGTCTCCCTGCACCTAGCTCATCTGAACGCTTCCACCCCCCCAGCATGTTAAATTCATCTGCTAGTATTTCTCCTTTGCCTGATTTACCTAATAACTGTTTCTCACAGAAGTGGCATGTTCATCAGAATCCCAGCTAAGAGAATGTAGAGACACTTGGTCACCTCCCCCTTCTCTGGGTATATATTCCAGATCCCCACTGGTCATTCTGTCCTCCCAACCCTACTGCCCCGGTGCTGTCCTCCATTTCTGCTTCCCTTCCTCCTTTTGCTTGCCACCTGACACCTAGCCCATCACGGACACCCACCCACACAAAGTGACAGGGGACACAGACTGTGTAGTGCACCAGATTCAGAACACAGGCTCGGGAAGAAGCTTCTGGGTTGAGCCCTTTCATTCCCAGCTTTTCATTGCCGTGACGTTGAGCAAGTGCCCTGACCCGGTGTCCCTTGGCTTCCTTAGGCCGTCAGATGATCATCATAGTCTATAACTCCTCATCAGGCTGTGGGGAGGATTTGATGATAAATATCAGTCGACGTACAGCCATCATTGTCATGACGGGCTTTTGAGACTCATGGGTTCCCTGATTGTCATCCAACAATGGATCTTGGGAACCCTTGCTTCTTTCGCTTCTGTGGCAGGTGGCCACGCATGGGTCACTTTGGCAGACCGCTGGGGGGAGGGTTTTGCACCCTTACAGGCTTGGCCCTTTCTGAACGCCGGCCTCCAACCTGTAAGAAACCTTCCCATGAGGCACACCGTTTCCCTAGCATGAGATGGAGGTGGGAAACTTCATGTTTAAACTCCACCCCTCCCCCCACAGATTCCTTATATTCTGTACAGGAATTCATGGAGCAATTCTCCTTCCCCACTGCCTCCTCGGCGCTGTTTCAGGCAGATAAACCCCAAATTCAGAGAATTTGCATTTGGAACTCATGTCACCCTCCTCTCATCAGTGCCCATCTGACGAGGAGAAAGAGAAAAAAGTGGGATTCCCCCGTCCCACCCCCATCTTGCCCTTAACCCCCATTGTACATCCGAATCACTTTGGGGAGCTTTTAGACCCACCAGCTGCCCGGGCACTGCTCCAGGGACTCGGCTTTGGCCGACTGAGTCAGGGTCCAGACCTTGGGTGCTGGGGGTTCTCGTGCGCAGCCAGCGTTGACGGCACCCAGCATTAGTCCTATTGGGTTTTCCGTTTTAACCTCGCTCATAAGCATAATCTTGTTAGCCATCTTTCCTCATTTTCTTCTATGTACCTACAAGATCAGAACGTCAGGAATGGAGAATTACTGACTTGGGCCCCTGGAAAGGTGTTAGAAGACCTCTGTTGTGCCTCATGCAAACAGCTCGGGTTATGGGATTGTGTGTGGTGCTAAGTTTGCTGTTCTCTGAAGTGTGGGATACCAATAGTTTTTGCATGTTGCTGACTTCATCCCCTGCCCTCCTTCCCCTCCTTTTTTCTTGCATGAGAGGGCAGAGAGGTAGAACTTTACCGTTAGCCTTCCTCAGACAACCTGGGCGCAACAGGGTCTCCTCCTTATTCAGGAACGCACCCTCTTATCTTCGCTGCTACTGTGCGGGCCTTGGAAAGGCATCTGGCTGCAGAGGCGGCCGCCGGCGCAGCGGTTCTCAACCTGTGGGTCGAACGACCCTTTCACGGGGGTCGCCGGCTTCATAACGGTTGCAAAATAACAGTGGTGAAGTAGCCACAGAAATAATCTTATGGTTGGGGAGTGTCACCACAGCCTGAGGAACTGTCGGAAAGGCTCACAGCATTAGGAAGCGTGAGAACCCTGATGGAATGCATAGGTTCCCAAGCTTCTTTGATTTATCACCCCATTTCAGAAAGAAAGAAAAATTACTCTGTGTCCTATCCACCCCCAAGCAATTAAAACCTTTATACCATCGCCCGTCATCTAGGATAATGCATGTGTCTGCTTTTGCAGCCCCCTCACATTCGTTCCATTGCCTCCAGGGAGCGGAATGGCTCACTGGGAAAAACCGCTCTGGAGAGGTGCTTTCTGTCAGAACGCAGTGTTCTCCCTGCACTGCTCCTGTGCTAATCAGTCATCTTGCATTTGGCACAGGTAGTTTTAGGTGCCAGGTAACCAAAAACAAACCCACTGGCCACTGAGTCAATTGCAACGGACAGCCACCGGCCAGGACCAAGAAGTGCCCCCTCTGGGGTGCAGAGGCTGCCTGGGAGCAGGCCGCCCCGTCTTGCTCCCCTGGAGTGGCTCCCTGGTGGGTTCAAACTGCTGACCTTGGGATTAACAGCCCGGCACTCTGCCACCTGAGCTCCAAAGCGTCTAGGTAAGCAGTCACTATCCAACAGACCCTTCTGGGATAGCTGCACTGTCCACTCTGGTCACCACCAGACACGTGTGCCTACTGGGCACTTGAAGCGTGGCAAGTGCAACAAAGGCCTGGATATTTCATTGCATTTACTTATACTTGAGTGTAATTCGTCTGGCCCTCCCCAAGGCCAGTGTTCCGGTTCTGCTTTTCCCTTTGAAAACTGCTGCTCACAGGAAGTCGTTGTGGGTGACAACCCAAAAAACAGACTTCCTGCCATCAAGCTGGCTCCCTGGTGACTCTGCAGGAGCAGGTCGAACTGCCCTGTGAATTTCCGGCATGGTGGGTCTTTACAGGAGTAGAAGGCCTCATCTTCCTCCTGCAGAGCGCCTGGAGGTTTCAAACTGCTGACCTTGCAGGTAGCCCCCCAGCACGTCACGCACTGCACCACCGGATCTCTGAAAGAAGGGCTGGTGAGCGAGAGGGCCTAAACTCGGCCCTTTGGCTCACCTTCAACGCACCGCGGGAGGTTTCCCAAGAGACGCTAGCACACTTAGAAGCGCCCCTCTCCTGTTTGCTCTTTCTGTATATCCTTGTCCTCAGGGGTTTTGTTGTTGTTTATTTATGTTGGTGCTGTTTCTTTTCCTCCCCAGTCTATGTAGTCTAGCCACATAACCTCTTGTTTCTAGGAAGAATAACTCAGTTCCAAAAATTCATTTTAGACCTGCATACGTGTCCTTTTCTTTAGGTCCGGGGATTATTTTGACTTTGATGTTGTGATCATTAAACTTGAAGTCCCTTTTTAGCTGGAGGTTAAAGGGAGGGAGGGGGGAACCCTACCTAGGGTAAAGAAGGGTTAAGCTTATTGTGAAGAAGGATGGCTTGGGATGGAAATAACTCATTGCCATAGCATGGTAAAGCGTGCTTTGCCCTGCTTATCTAGCCTTCGCTGCCTGCACAGATTGCAATGGCTTTGCAGTAGCTGGAACTGTGAAGACTGGCCTGAGAGTCCATGGAGCCTGCCAGCTGGCAGGGAACCAGTGGCCATCGCTTCCCAGGTCTGCATGCTCCACTTCCTTGGGCAAGGGCTTTTCGCTGCTTTGTACATCTTGACTGCATTGGGTCTTGGTTGCCCGCCTCAGGGCTGGCTGTCCCCCGCCTCACCCCCTTCCTGCTGCTCCTCGTCCGCAGCTCTTACAGGCACGCGCGGCACTCTGTCTGCACACACTCGACGGTGGCAGCCCTTCAGACGGAGCGTTTGAGAGCTATATGCGGCCGGCTATGCACCGCGGCACCTTTTACCTTTTACTAACGTGGCCGGTTTGTGTACAGGGTTTCCCTCAAATGTGGTTATTCTGGCAGGGCATTTTATATGCGCATGTTGCAGCCAGTCTTTTTGATCTAACCAGTATTGATTACCAAGCTGCTCCGAGGTGGGTGCTGGAGAGAAGGCGGCCCCCACCCTCCAGACCCGGATGATGGGACTGGATGGCGAGGGAGACCCGGGAAGGACCTGAGTGGGCGTCGGTGTCTCCGGTGAGAAAACGGACACGTCATCCTCGACTCCTAGTGACCAGAGATGACCACATAGAACTGCTCCTGTGGGAGTGGAGAGACTCTTTTTTCTCCCTCGGTGCATCAGGTGGTTTTGAACTGCTGCCCTTGTGGTTAACAGCCCAACATATTGCCACGATGCCTCCAGGAAAACTGGAGCAGTTCAAACTGCCTGCCAGAGATAATCGACAGCTGGTGGGGTGGGGCCCGAGGTATTTTGTGATCCCGCTTCCATTTGTTTGTTTTGTCTCTGTGGTTCTTTGTTGCTTTTTTTTTTTTTTTCTGAAAGACTTTACCAAAAGGAAAAAGCCTGATTGAATCATAAATAAATGATTGAGACTGACTTGGGGGCCGGTGGAGGTTGGGTGATGGTATTGCAGTAGTTCAGAAGAGTACCGTATATACTCATGTATAAGCCACGTTGGGTTTTTTTTTAGCACATTTTTAATGTAGTTCTGTGGGAAAATTAGGTGCCTCGGCTGATAGTCGGGTCGGCTTATACTCAAGTATATACGGTAATAATTAGGTTCCACCAAAGCCAGGAAGAACACTGACGCTGAGAAGAGAAAAGCCTTACATGCTCACTTCAGGTTCTACAGGTCTCATTTGAAATACTTGTAGGGGACTGTAGAAACCCCATTGAATAATACCAGTTACAGTGCTACAGGGCTGCTCCCCAGTTTTTCCTTAAAAAGTCCCCTTTGGTAGCCCCCTGGTATGCTAAAGGCATATTAGTATAAATTCCAACCACATAGAGTGCATAAAGCATGTTTCAAAATAACTCCCTGTGAAACTCTGTGTTTCCATCTGCTCCTGGGTTACTTTTTGTCAAAGCTTCTCGCCACTTCAGGTAGAGACAGCCCACCTGCCTACCCTCAAAACAGTGTCGTCCATGCCCACACGGGAATACTTTTTTTCAGAAACCGAGGCGGGAGACCTGGCCAAAGAGAATCAGATAGGTAACGCTGTGAGGGCCACGAGGAATTCACTTTCCTCAACCCATGTGTGTTACCGCTTGGCGTACCTGACCAAGGTCTCGTCAGTCCGGATTCCTTCCAAGCATTCAAGAATTTCACATAATACCATCAAACTATTTACAAAACACAAAGACCGGGTTTCTTTTTTTATATTTACACATGCCGCTTCTCGTGCGTTATGCACACGATTCATCTTGGCGGCATGAGAAAACGTGTGCAGATGAGTCACTCCGTGAGTGGAGGCACGAGTCTCAGCCTTTCTCGGCGCCTGGACAGCATGGCCTCTCACACAGGCTTGCCCGTCTCAGCTGCAATTCCCCCCGGGGTCGCTTTCGATGCCGGTACCGTGTGTGAGGGCACAAGTAGTCCAGTCTCTTTCTTGTCGGTGGCCTGCATTGCCCGCAGAGGAGAGCTACCCAGTTAAACGCCCTAGTGAAAGATAGGAGGGATCTAATCTTCTGTGCCTACCATCAGCAGAGGGGCTCCAAAGAGTGTGTGCCAGAAATGTCCAAATGAGCAACCCTTCGTTATTCATGCCAGTCGTCTAGGAGCTCTTGAAAACCCTGACGGGCATCAGCCGTCACGTTGAGGACGGCGGGGGTGGGGCTGAGTGGTACCCAGTGAGCTCCCCCTCTCTCCTTGCCACAGGTCAGTTCTGACACACAGAGACCCCGCCCCGCAACGTAGGTTCGTTTTAAGTCTTAGCATCGCAAGACTTCCTTTTTGAGACCGAAGCCATCAGAATGAGTTCATTTTCTGGCTTAAGGCAAGCAAGAGGTTAAAAAACAAACGCTGCATGTGTTTTGCTGTCGCCATTCGTGATGAACTTCCGCCAACAGGTCTTTGCAAGGTCACACTTGAGACTCAGGTGACCAAGCCTCTGGGATGTAGCAGTCACTACAATTCCTCGCTGAGTCCCCAAATTCTGAAACTTTAGGGTGACCGCTGCTGCCTGGGGGCGAGAAGAGAGGGAGGCCGCCACCAAGTTACCCAGCATGGGCAGCTGTCCTCAGTAGGCGCTGCTGGAAGGACGTGCAGGGGAGGAGTGCCCTCTGCTGGCCACCCGTCATAAGCGGTAGGCTTGACAAAGTGGTGGGACGGGGGACCTTGGCAGTCTTCCCCATGTCAGATGACCAGACTGTTCACAGCTAGGCCTGGTTCCTGTGCCCTGCTGCTTTGATCCCTGTCTGTCTGTAATACTTTGCTCACCCATGCCTCTTGCTCGGCTGGCCACTCATGCTTTGGTAGGAGTGGAAGATGGAGGGAGGGAGATAGGAATGGGCTGGGCTTCAGCTTCCTGGTGGATCACTTGACATGCACAGAAGGAATACAGACCAGCCATGTGTTGTAGCGTTTAAAATCTCTGTACAGGAGGACGTGTTCTACTTGAAGGGGCCATCCTGCAAAAGCGGTGGACTAGGTGAAGTCATCATTTGGGGGTTTTGTTTTGCTGGGTTATCTTTTTGTTTGTTTTTTCAGTTTGGGTTTTTTTAATTTTTTTTTTCGCTTCAGTTGGAATTTTATGTTTGTTCGTCCATGTTTTGTTTGTCGTTTGTTTTTTCATTTTTATTTGTCCCAACATTTTCCTTTATAGTCTACCATTAGATATTGATCAGTTGAAGCTCATTTTAAGACTCGTTGGAACCCCAGGGGCTGATCTTTTGAAGAAAATCTCTTCAGAGTCTGTGAGTTGAAGCTTTGATTGTAATTATCTGTCCTGTGGGGAACCCACGTTCCTCTCTTACTTCTGCCACTTGCCTTCCATCGCTCTGTACCATGCATCAGGTGTGTTTATAAGCACGTGTGCCTCCTGGGCACTGACTGCGGGTCCAGCATAAGGCTGTGTGTGTGCGAGTATGGTTTGTTT
>PVJH01043667.1:0-13478 GCA_004026705.1 Nesogale talazaci | reverse complement strand
TGGGGATCTGCTTTGTTTTTGCAAGTTTATGTGGATACTCTGTAGCTGATGTGTCTGATCATTTCCAAGGAATCTAAAAATCTACAGCCAGCAAACTCTGTGGGCACAGGATGAACACTCGAGGCTCTCATGACGGGCACTCACTACCATCTACAACCCTCTTGTGACACCAGAAGCTGGGGGAGGGGCAGGATTCGCGTGAGGCTACCAGCCAGTTACCAGGTAAATTCAAGCATGTGTTGTGTAAAGCAAAATGTGCCCAAGAACCTCTATAGCAAATCCAGGTAGGAATCATTTATTTTTACCTTGAGGTACTGAAACTTACTTAGTTCTAAATACTGTCCTTCAGACTAGGCAGTGCATCCTCGAGAAGCCACTGAGAATTTCTCTTGGCCATGCCTGCCTGCTGCATGAACAAGCATTGCGCTCCTACCACAGGCTTGCTTCTGGCTGGCTGGCTCCTCGTTAAGAAGAAAGCCTGGAAAATCAGTGACCACTCAGATTCTTTTGATTTATTGAAACTAATTGTGTGCACAGTGAAAAAAGGCTCCCAGTTAAAGAGGTACAAAAGGATGTCTATTTTTTACTGGTACACAGCAGCTTGTCGCAAAAGTGTTTCCCTGCAGGAGACTGTTTCTAAGAACTCAACAAAGGTGGGGCTATAATGTCCAATGTTTCAACAATTGCTCTTTCGCGGGCTACCTCTCCCCTCCATCCTTTACCGCCTGTGTCTCCTCCACCTGACAACATGCGCTCTGAACTCCCCTTTGTCCCAAAGAGCCAGGACAGTACAGGAGCGAAGATCCAAATCTACTGTTCATGCTTTTCCTAAAATGACTTTCTAAATAAAGACCATAAACCTTGCCAAAAAGGAACATAAATTCTACAGACCATGTCATCTTCCTAAAGTGCAACTTTGCGCTATGGACGGAGTTCCTGAAGCCCTGTGAGAAGCCCTGTGAGAATCACCAAAAGTTTACAAAGGAATTTAGAACACTAACAGAAAATCTTCTGAACCTAGGTGATTAGACTAATACCAATCCATAAATATGTTACTAGGGTCATGAAATCCTCAGCTACAGATGAAAGGAGCAAACTAAGGACATCCAGACAGATCTTTAATTTTAAGACCTAATGTCGCTGGCACGGAGTTTTCAAAAGAACCCACAGCTGGAGGCTCTTAGATACAATCTCTAAGTTCCTCTCTCTTGCTCCCAGGAAAAGAGATTAGGCAAATTGAAAACAAGAGAAAGATGAAAATGTTTATAATTTTGCAGATCAGTTACTTAAGACTTTTCCAAAAACCCCTAGATTTTGGGAGCTGAAAGTGCATTTAACTCAATGTTTCTAGATGGCTTACATCCCGAACTATCTGGCCTAGTCAAACGCAATAGAATGAACTGAGAAACAATTTTCATTGATGGGTTAACTCACCAGGCTTTTAAACTAGTCCAGAGCACAGGAAAGGAAAACAAATTAATGATAATGAAATTATAATAATCACAGCCCCAGTTAAACCTTATCCCAACCAAAAACCAGATAACTAAAACACCTGGCTATCAGAAAACAAGGGTTGCTATACAAGGTGCTAGTACACCTCTTTCCCCCATCCCACCCCCCACCCCAAACCTGAAATTGTGCTGGGCAGAGCAGTTTTCGTAGCATGCATTTCACCTCCAACTAGGCGAGCATCAAGTAACTTGCTCTGAATTAATGAACCAAGTGGCATCATCTGGGGAGGTTCTCTCTGATCACAGTGAATTTTTTTCCAAAAGCAGTGGGGACTCATGAAGTTTGGGGGATAGCTGAAAGAAGGCTGGCATTTGAACCTCATTTTTTTGTGATGGCTGATTAAATAGAATGGTGTGCAGCTGTGAAATTTTGTTTCCTGCTCAGGAAAAATGCCACAGAAACTGTTGTGATGTGGAACATAGCTTATAAGGAAGGTGCTCTGGGGAAAACCTCAAGTGTACAAATGAGTGGTTTCCTCGTTTCAAAAAGGTAAAATGTCCATTGATGACAAATCTCGTTCTGGATGTCTGTCAACTTTTCTAGTGGACTAAAATGTCAACTCACAGTGCATTTGGAGTTCGTTCCATTAGGTCAGAATATTAATCAAACTCTATTTAGAGGTTCCGATAAGATTGAATGAGTGTATGACAAAAAAGAAAGCCTGCTTTGTGGCAGAAGGGGGACTGGTTTTGCCACTGCCATGCACCTGCTCGTGCAGCCATCTCAGTGCACCAGTTTGGCAAAAACCAGCATGACTCTCTTGCCTCACACACCTTACTTACCTGAGCTTGCCCCCTGCGACTTCTGGCGAGGGCCATGAAAAGCCAGCGATTAAACTATGTAGACGAGGTTGAAGGGGGGAAAGGCGGGAGGTGCTATTAATCATCCAATCAGGTGAGTTTGAAAGATGTCTCCAAGAATGGAGTCACAGATTTGACAAGTGTAATGGAGAGTATTTTGAAGGTCATAAGGTTGCTTTGTTAAAAAAAAAATTAAATACATACTGTGGGGAAAAATTATCTTTTTTGGGTACCCCCTCATATACCAAGGTACAAAAAAGCTGAATACAGACACCTCAGCAGAATGTCCTTCAGCCTGGCACAGAATGAAAGGGGAATGTCAGTCCCTGACCCCCTGCTCTCCATGGGACCATTAAACTCATATGGAGAGACAATTATAAATACTAGCAGAGAAACTTGCCAAATTTTAGTTACTATTGCTGCCTCCCCCCACCCCACCCCCCGCTCAGCCTTTCTTCAGCTCTACACCTTGACAAAGCCTCTGCCCTGGGTACCACAGGATCCCCACCAGCGATGGTTACTGAGCAAGAGCAAACAAGGATCCATTCGCTACCTATTCTCATCTCCCTTGAGCCTATTAAAGATTTACATCCTTATATACTTAGTCCTGATACCCTCGTAAATGTGAGACCTTTTATCCAATTGGAGCTGACATTTACGAGTCACAGAAAAGGGAGAAATATTATTAAACTTACCTGATGTCCCCAAACGCTGAGCAAGAAATTTAAAATAGAATGATTTCAAATGGAAGCTGCTTGCTCTTTGCAAGCCCTCATTATGCATAAAGAAAACAGACCCCCTTCGAACGCCGACCTTCTCTCAGCAATCCCCGAACCTCACGAGTCCCCACATCTATTGCTGTGGCAGAAACCTAACAATCCAAAATGACCCCTCTGACCTCTTGCTCCAAATTCCTCAACAGCCCCAGAAACAAGAAGCCAAACAAGGACTAACTCCAGAGAATCCGGACTTTCTTTCTCAAGGCCAGGTCATCCTTCCTCCACATCCTTTCCGCACTCCTGGGTTGCCCGGTAAGAAACCAAACAGAAACTGGAGATTTGTTCAGAATTTGTGGACTATTGTACATTGTTATTCCTCAATTTCCAGCAGCCTCAGACCCTCACTTAGTATTTTCCTGTGTTCCCCAAATGCTAAACATCTTGCTGCCATTTTCTTGAGTACTCCGGTGTGCTCCAAGTGAGTATTTGTTTGCCTTGACTTGTGAAAACCAACAGCTTTCTTGAATGGTGGTTCTGTCTCCCACTTCCTTCTCACATCCTCTGCGCTCACTTACAAGCTGTGTCATTTAGGAGTGAGTCTGAACGGCTAGAGTATGCAGCCTGCAGTGATGACCGTCGGATTTTGTTATTAGAGCACAGGGCTACTGAGGGTCAGGAAGTCTCTTGGAAAAACTGCAACTGCCTCAACCTCCCCTGAACTGTTTGCTGTTCAATTACAGGTTATAGACCTTCTACAGAGGGCATTTCTGTTGATCCCAAATGAAAGCAGGCTGTTGTACTATTTTTCTTCCTGGCGAGAAGTCCTTCCCCTGTCCTGTTGGGTTGCTGGAAGGCAAAACGGACTCACCTGCAGACCTCGAATCATTAGGTTTGGATCCTGAGGGCTATGAACATGTGTTTCTAGAGCTTGACGGGCACCGTCGGGCTTGGAGGCCTACCCTGCCCTTGTTAGCCCACCACTGCAAAAGATATGTGAAAGTTTCCGAACTGGAGCCTTTCAACGCACACAAGATCAGGCAATGTATACATTAGGGGAAGCACCAACAAACACACTCGGAATGCTTTGAACTTCCCTGTCACTTAGATCTCCCCATGTTTGACAGGAAGGTTCCGTCTTAGGCTGGGTTTTCTAGAGAAGCAAACTCAGAGGAGTTTATATTTGTATATGAGGGGGCTGCAAACCTGTCAAATGTGCCGTTTGAACTTATGTTTAAGTGGCAACTTGATTTCATCCAACTCCCATTATCGAATGGCAACAAATAAGTATCAGTAATCTGCATTAGATTAGAAACTTTCCTCTATCCGTTCACAGCAGCGACCTTTCTAGCAAAGACATGTCTTTAAGTTCTCAGTCCATCAAAGTTCTCCGTCCCGTCTGGGGATTGTCTAGAGTTTTCTGTAGTTGTAGAGGAATTCATTTTTTTGGATAAGTCATTTGGAAAATATGCTGAATTTCCCCTGCTTTTCAGAGTTTGCACTGCCCTTATCAACCTCAATCTTCTGACCTTGTGTAAAGAACAATAAAATCCCAATTGGCCATATTTTCTGAGACTGGATTTCTCTTGGACTAAATCCTCTGTTTAACCATATTTGAACCCATACACTTACCCAATCTGTAGTCATCACGGGTGAGACCTATGGTCTGACCTTATTTTTCTGTCTACTTTGACTCTACCATTAATCAACCAGAACTACTGGAATAATGTCAACTGTTAGTTCAATAGTCTGAAAATTATTTTTCTCAGATTAGGTAAATTTCTGATAACCAAAATTCAGAATGTCAGCCTTTGTTGTTGAACCTGGCAATCATCTGTCCAGAGATAGTCATCCTTTAAAGGTTTCCTTGAGCCTCTTTGGCAAAACCGTACCTGGTCTCTCCTATGAACTCCTCTCGGTGTCGTGGCTGCCACATGCAAGGTCAGCAGGTCCAAGCACAGCTCTTCCTCTGAAGGACGACGAGGCTTCTCATCCCATAAACAGTTACACTCTCGGAAACCTACAGGGCGCTTGGCATCACCTTGATGGCATTGAGACTGCCGAGCAAAGTTGACACTAGACACACTTGTTTCAGCTAAAAAAGCAAAGACTCCTTCGTGGACCTGTCAACCCTCTGGGAGTCTAAAGGTCACCGGGCGACATCCAAGTGGCTAGAAGTAATCAACACCGGAGGTGGACATGAACAAATGCCACATGGTCTGCTGGAGTCGTGAGGCTGGTCTTAATGGTTGCCCCTTTTCTTGTATTGGATCTGCAAAACTATCTCCTGGTAGCACTTTACGCTCACATACAGGTGACCGGAAGAACTTATTTTGTGTAGATGTAATTTGTTTTACGATTTTAAACTAGTTTTCTTTCATTATGAAGCGCTCCTTAAGCTTTCTCTTACTCTTTACACTAATGCTCATTAGTGCTTGGAAAGAAAATGCATGTGGCAAAAGTTGCCCAATCAGTAGCTAACGCTGGCAGTTCTGACAGAGTGCAGGCTCTACTGCCCCCCTCCCACAAACTGTGCATGACAATTTAGAACCATCAGCTTCTCTTATGAATTATAATTTTGTACTCCCTGCTACCATTAATTTTAATATCACTTTTAAATGAGCCACAAATATTCGACTCTAGCATCCTCCTGGGCTATTAGCTTAACCCCAGGTCCCATAATTTAATCTAGCCCAAATTAGAACTCGACATTGCTCTAATGCTGCTGGAAATAGTCCTGAAGATTATCCAAATGGATTTTTCACATTTATACAAGGTTCCCTAGATATCTAATGAACTTCTGCAACTAAGAGCTCAAGCACCAAATGCTGATGTCTAACGAGTGAGGCCAAGAGTCTTGTCCTCCAATTTTGAAGTCAATGGAATTAGGATAATTGCCCATTTGCAATAATTCTTTGATCATTGGCTTAAACCTGTTAATTACACACACACACACACACATCCAATGTAAATGACAAGACACCCCTTAGGTGTGTGTTCTTAAGTGGAAGTTCAGGATATTCTTACATAGCTATGTCACTCCCAAATGACAAATCTTACACACTGCACTGTCTAGATGGTTACACAATAGGTCACTGCATGTAGGAATCTCCTTAAGTGCCCATTCTTATAATGAAAATACACACTGGAATAGTGATTTGAACATCTTTTCTGTGCAGAAGATAGAGTCTGCACCTATAAGTGTTGGATGGGAGGGGTTTTTCTTTGAGCATATGTCCCGACATATGGTATATGACAGCTCAAAAAGCCGATTTGTAACTGAGCTGCTACTGAGGTCACTATGAGTCACAACTGGCCCATGGCTGCCGAGCTAAGTGATGGCTCAAATTGCCAATAATATTGCAGATGGCATGGCGGCCCAACAAAAACCTGTGGAATCCTTCACTAAGTAGTAGCAGCAAAGAGAATAGCTCCAGTTTTCTTTCCAGTGCAGCAAGGAGTCTATGCTTTTGCTACTACCTACTGTTGCTGCTGGATGAACATTTCCAGGAAAATAAATAAGTAATCAAAGGATTTAGCAACAGCTTACCTATTTGCATTCAGTGCCTCCAAGACATCTTTAGTTCCTTACCAAATAAGATCAGCCCTTGGCAAGGTTCAATGATACAAATTAGAATAACAATCCTAATCACCATAGGAATAACTAAATATGCCACCAAACACTTATCTAGTGCATGTCACTCCACTGCAACTCCTTCTGGAGAAAATCAAACTTTCAGAGGAGACTGATTTCATATCTTTAGTGGGTCCTTTGAGAAAGTCAGTCTGTTCCTCTAGTATGGCCCTGTTTGAAACACTGGTCCTGCTGATAGCAGCCAAATCACCCTGAAGACGAGTGCTAGCAGCATGGCAACCCACTCCAGCTCTCTGCCACCGAGTTCATTTCTATCACAGGCGGAGCAGAACTGTCCCTGTGAGGCTTGGAGGCCACACACTTACGGGAGCAGGAAGCCGCCTCTTTCGCCCGTGGAGCAGCTGGCGAGTTTGGAACACTGACTCTGTGGTTAGCAGCCCGACATGCCACACACTCTGACACCGAGGCTCACTTAGCAGTCTGCTCAGGTGAAGTAGAAACACATATATGAACTGTCTCATTCACTGAAACGATGACACCCTGGCTGTTGAACAGCTCCATGCTCAAACTTTTCACCACTTGAACAGCAAAGATAGAAAAAAATCTACTCAGTGTTCATAGCTTTCTTTGATAGTTGATCTGAAAATCCAACTTGAGAAAACTTGTATGGGCCAAGAGTGAGTCACACGTGGAGTCTCGTCAGACACAGTGCTGCGCTCACTCAGACCACATATAAAGCTGTGTCACTGTGTGAAAACATTCATGTTGTGCTTTTTTTGCTCTTGATGTGCCTAAAGTAGCGGTTCTCAACCTGTGGGTCGCAATCCCTTTGGGGGTTGAATGTCCCTTTCACAGGGGTTATCCAATTCATAACAGTAGCAAAATTATAGTTATGAAGTAGGAACAAAATAATTTTACAGTCGGGGAGTCACCACAATATGAGGAACTATATTAGAGGGTCGAGACATTAGGAAGGTTAAGAACCATGGCATACAATGTAGTAAGCATGTCATCTCCAAAGAAAGCTGGTGACACAAGCAGTAAAGCTAAGAGAAAACCATATATATATATATATATATATATATATAAGCTATACAACTATATATTGAGAATCACAATAGAGTTAAAGAAACCATTGGAAAATTTGAATCAAGCTACCACCTGTCTGATTTGGCAGATGAATACAACATGACTGAGTTGACATAGTCTTAGGTGGGGGGGTGGTGATTAAAGAGGCGAACGCAGCAAAAGGTATGAAACTGTTAACCACAAAGAAGCTAGGCCATCTGAGGTTGAAAATGAAGCAACTCCAGGTAATAGCGAAGTAGGAGAAGGCGAAACACATTCATAGTGATTTAAAGTCCTGGGAAAACAAATGGTAAGGATAGTGTTGGGACCTCTGAACCAATGATTTGGCTTCCCATGATTTCTTATGGGAAAAATATGTTCACTTCTTGGACTTTCCCATGTTTGATCATGAATTTGGAACAAATTGAGTCTGACAATCAAGGTATATCACGGCCACAAAAAAAACTTCAGCACATCCAACTAAAATCCTTGTAGAAGAGGTCACACCTAGTGGGTGAGTGTGACCAGTGCCCCTCATGATGATTTGTGCACAAGGTCCCAACATGAGGCATTCGATATAACTAAATGGGCTGATCCATATCTGGACTTGACGCGACTTTAACAAACTTGACTTTCTTTCCTTCAGCCATATTCTGCTTTTCACTCACAGCTAGACTCTTGTGAGTCCTTACTCGACTTAGCAAAGGACGGTAGGGTCAGGAACAGGACAGGGCTATTCCAGAGAATCTACTGCCCACCCCGTTCCTTGCAAAACCTGTCCTTGGAAAGGATGCTTATGCCAGGCCCTCTTAAAACTAATGCTGCACAGCACTTACTTGCTGGCCCCAAGATGTTTGCAGATCAATTAGAAAAGCAAGTTATTTTGAAATATTTATGGCCTTTCAACTAAAACTTGCCGGGCATCACATGGTAACCTTGTGCCTGATTACACAAAGCTCTATAAATATCAGCCAATCAGAGAATTGCCTGTTAGTTACCAACATTTCTGTACTTGAATTGTCCCCTGGATTGGGCTGAGCCCCGGTGGCGTAAGTGGTTGAGTGCAGGACTGCAACCTGAGGGCTTGGTAGTTCAAATCCAGTGGCGGCTCTCAGGAGCAGCACTGGGTATATTCCACAACCACTGGAGGGCAGTGATATGCCCAATAAATAAATTAATTAATTAAATAAATTGTCCCCTGGATCAAGCTCACCAAAGCATATAGTGACGTTCATGTATGCTGCCCTGTTCAAACTGTTCTATACCTCAGTAAACCCCGTGGTTCATGCGGGCCGGACCTTTGTTCTCTGGCAGCTCCACTTTAGACCAATGCCTTCTTAATGAGTGCTTGGAAACATGCTTCCTCTCCTCACTAACTGAGGCCCCAATTTTGCGCAGCCCTCTGTAGTCTTTTCCTGACTTCAGAATCTGTGTGTCCGCCCTTGGGTCCAGCTTGTTCCAATATGCCTTCAGGTTCTCATGGCCACCATTTTCCTCCCTTCAAGACATGAAAGGCAAAAGAAAAGGAAAAGCTGGCGCTGGGCTAGCCAGGCCCAGTTGGGCACACAAAGCATGCTTGGGCTGACCCAGGGGAGAGTTACCCAGATGGTGGTGGGAGAGATGTCAGGGTGCAGCAGGAAGTCATAGCCATCGCTAGGTGCAGGGTACCTGCACAGCCAGGTAAGCACGACTCCATCTATCTTCGCAAGCTGTCTCCTTGGAGGAGGCCAAGACGACCATCTCCTGGGGCACAGTGTGCTGGCGCCTGGCAGTAGAAGTGGCCCTTCCCACCCATGTGCATAGCAGGTAAGTGTGAAGTGCCACAGGCTCCTTTTCTAATGAGCCTCCCAGTTCCCAGTCACATTATTTTAGTCTCACGCCACTGAAGGAAAAACAGGAGTGCTATTTATCACTTTGCAAGTCTTTACCCACTTCAGATGATAAATGGGGGCTTGTGCTTATGCTTCTCCTAAAAAAAGATCAGCCCCCAAAGGGGAGGTGCTGGCAGGGGGTCTGTAAACAGGGAGAGGACAAAGGCGAGGGCAGGGAGGGTTTGACCTGGCTCAGTGGTGCCTCTGGGGCTGTACCCGTGTGCTCCCATGGGGACTCTCAGAACAGTGAGGGACCTGGACACCCTCTCATACCACCAGCAGGAGCTGGGGGATTTGGGACAGTCATGACATTGCCTCTTCTCTCTGTCTCCAATCTGCTGCCACCTGTCCACTCTGGGCCCACGAGGGGTCAGGCGATGGTTTCAGCACCTTTCTCCTGCTGACGCCCCAGAGATGCTGGGTGGATCCCTGGAAAGACATCTCCTGATAAAGGGTGAGGAAAACACTCCCCTTGGACTGAAAGCTCGGCTAACTCTGCCTATTTATCAGTCGCTAATTAATAAGGTCTAAGTTCTTTGATGACAGGATGATTACATTGTTTTTTGAAATAATCCATTTTTAATTAAAATGCTAGGCTCTCTTGGTTTCTGCATATATTCAAAAGAAAGTTTTAACAGATGTCCTGTTTTTACATACGCATCATATAAAGCCAATAATTAGAAGAATGTGTGCTTGTAATTAGATCTTAATTATTCGTTGCCTATCGATACGAAGTTAAATGATCTTTATAGAACCAACAGCCACAGACAGCTAACAAGGATCTTTCTTGGTGAGAAAGGCCATTTCCGTCATCGGTGTCCCAGTGAAGGTTCTGGGGGGGAAGCTAGGGGTCATCAAACAGTGGCACAAACCAAGTTCACTGCTGTGGCAGGGGTTCCTACTCCTGGTGCCCTTGAGGACAGGCTAGCACTGCCCCTGGGCAGTTCCAAGACTGTCGCTCTTGACAGGCGTAGCAGCCTCCTATCAGGGTGGTAAAACAAAACCAACCTCACCTCACTGGCACCTTGTCAGTCTGACTGTGGGACAGGCTTCCTCGCGGGCTGGTAAAGAGAAGCATGAGTGAAAAATACGGAGCCTGCAGGGCTACGGGAGCAGCTGGACTGGGGGGCCAGGTCCACTGTGGGAAAGGACGCTGCTCGCCACCTCACAGGACTGGAAGCGTCCGGGGCACAGCTGACTCGATGGCATGGGTTGAGTTTGGGGCCCCTAGAGAGATCCAGATGATCGGTCAAAGGGACCCTCGGCATCACACTGCTTTTCCACATTTCCGATTGGTGATGTTCTGGGCTGCCTGGAGTGCCTTCCTGTGGACATACTACCTTTTTGTCAGACTCAAGGTATTTCCACTTGGAAAATATTTGTTGCTGCCAGTGAGAGCGCCCTGCTTGAGCCAGATTGCTTGGTTGGAACCAACCCACAAGCCCAGAGCTGGAAGAGTCCACTTAGCTGCCACAAGGGGGCACACCTGTCTGCCATCTGCCACCCACATGGAGCACCCGTAAACCCTTCAGCCTAGCTTTAGGGATCATAATGCTATCCTGAATCACAGTCCACACACCATTACTGTCTGACTCCAGCACAGAAAACCTCACAGCTGGGGCTGAGCCCCTGTGGCGTAGTGGTTGTGCGCGGGACTACAGCCCCCTGGGATGGAGGTTCGATTCCAGCTCCACGGAGCAAAGGCTGAGCCTCCTACTCCCACGACCTGAGGGCAGTGATGCCCCCCCCCCAAAAAAAAAAAAAAAAAGAAAACCTCACAGCTGGCAGCCACTGTCCAAGGGCCTTGGGTCCGTTCTGGAAGCGTGAGCTGGGTCCTGTCCTCCATGTCCCAGGTCTCAAATGCAAAAATTCCAGAGAGAGGACAGATACCAGAGGGCAGATTTCCCCTCACTGACTCTGCCCACAGCAAGTCATTTGAAAGCCTATCGATGTTCCCTCCTCCACCCCCCATCTCCCAGGGCTGCCTTGCCCGGTGTTGTCCGGGAGCCCTTGGAAATGGAAGGACGAGATCCATGGGAATGTGGTGCCCAGTCTCTCCTGGCTCACTCCTGTGGCATCTCACTCCCGTCCTATCTCCCGGCTTCACTGCCAAACTGGAAGACCGAACCCTAAGGGCCACTATCCAAGGGGCTCTTACAGGCTAAGAGGAAGCCTTGCCAGATCTGCGCAACACTTCTGAAGTAGGGGTGAGGCATGAAGACTCCCGTCCTTTGTCCTGCACACTCAGAACCTTGCCATCACCTGCACATAAAGTGGGCTCAGGAACAAACTGCATGACCAGGCTTCACTGCTGCCTGGTGTCAATCCCGGCTCCTCACGGTGACCCCAGAGGACACGCTGGAACTGACACTGCAATTTCTCAGGAGTAGAAAGCTTCAACTTTCTCCCGCTGGGCGACTGCTGGTCTTGCGACTGGCAGCCTAACTCGTAACCTTCCCTGCCACCAGGTACAGAGTTCGGTGAAGACACGACACAAAAAATGTCTATTCAGTCTGGCTTGGAAAGCCTAAGTACCTTTCTTCTTTGGATTAGGATTTTTTGACAAAACCTCTGTCTGTATAAGCATAAGGTTAGTTATGTTTTCTGCAGTAGGAGTTGGGAGTGTCCGACTGGTTAGGGAAACAGCCCCTCCTGGGTCCTCTGTCCGCAACCACGCAAGCACACTCCCCCCATCCCCCCTCACCACCCCCACCACCCCCAGGGCGCTCTCTGCTCTGTCCAGGAGGATTATGCCAGCCCACGGAGGAGATCCTGCTAGGGCCAACGGCTGCAGCTTGATTACCTGGAACATACAAAATGTTACATTCTCTAAATCCCTCTGGACAGAAAATTCTGAATCAGCAAGCAGCTCAGATCAGAAAGATTTTCATCCGTGCTTCTAAATCCCCACATTAAATGCACAGGCTGGATGGCGAGCGCGGGGATAGAGGTATGAGGCTGAGTCCGAAAGTAAAGGGACACAAGGCACAGCGACTTTACTTTACCAAAAAGAACAAAAGGGGAGGCTGCTGCTTCTCAGTGTCCTCCCCCCAGGACCCCCCCTCCAGCCCCTTCTAGGTCTGTGCACTCTACAGACACTGTTCCCCTCGCTAACCCTGCCCAAGGAGACTCCCCCATCAGACAGGTGTGGGCATCCTTGAAGGTCTCAGAGCACGCTCCTTTGCAACAGTCTTTGAGTTTGGCACACAAAAAAGAAGGCTGAAGGGGGAAATTCTGAGCTGCAGGCTGGGTGGGATAAGGTCTCCGGATGAAACTCCCTGAAGCCAGATAACCCTTGGTGCCCCGTAAAGCAGGAGCAGGCCCCTTAGCATGATGGAAACAGAACACCTCTGTGCAACTTTCCTGGCCTTTTTTCTCAACGATTGTTTTCAAACTTCTAATACCCTTC
Source organism: Nesogale talazaci (assembly GCA_004026705.1). Taxonomy (NCBI): domain Eukaryota; kingdom Metazoa; phylum Chordata; class Mammalia; order Afrosoricida; family Tenrecidae; genus Nesogale; species Nesogale talazaci. The sequence goes on along the minus strand of PVJH01043667.1, from coordinate 507 downwards.
ATGATGTATTCTGGAAGGAAAAAGAAAAGCTTTCAGCATGGCCCCTTCAAAGTCCCCCAAAGCAGTCAGTGCCCCTGCCTTCGGAGCTGCCCTCTCTGCCTCAAGTACCTGGCCCAGCAGAGCCCTTCCAAAGCCACTCTTTTGATTGAGCCTTTCAGGGGACAGCAACCAACAAGATGAACACCAGTGCACACTGAGGCCGTTTGGAATAAATGCTCCATGCCAACATGAGCCCCAGCTGTGGGATTATAATAAGACCTTAGAGACATTCCCCCTGAAAGCTCCAGCTATCCGAATGCCACTGTCTGTCACAATAGGGTGGGCTTACTCCCTGCTGTCAAATCTCCAGCTCAAAGGCAATCAAGGTTAGGCTGCCTGAGTCTGGGGTCCATCCGACTAGTCGCCTGTGTGACCCCAATACCTCCCCTTCCTAGTACATGTATGCTTCTAGATGAAAGTGACCTCATTTTAACATTGGTAAAGCGGGATACCATTGATGGGGGGCGT
>PVJH01043666.1:0-13479 GCA_004026705.1 Nesogale talazaci | reverse complement strand
AGGGGAGCCAGTGGAGGGGTCTGAGGGCCCAACCCCAAGCCCCCCAAGGGAGTTTGCTTTGGAAAACAGCACTGAAGCTGCAGCTCTGGGAGGGACATCCCTGACCAGAGCACATGAGAACAAAAGAAGGAGGAGGAAGAGAGAGTGGAGTGCATCCTGGCCCACTGAGCCTTGAGGACGATATTCCCACTCGGAGCAGTCAATGCACAGAGAGGACCATATGGCTGGCCCCACTATGAAACATGGAGTCCCAAGGCCCTACAGGGACAACAATGGAGAAGCAGGGTAGAATAGTACCCTGTCTGAATCCACCACACCAAAGCAAAACACTAAGGGTGTGCAGCAGAGCAGCAGGGGGAGCAGAGCATGGAGTTCCCCAGGGAAAGCCAAAAATATACTTTGGGACCAGGGTGTGGCGCTCCGTTGGACTCAACTGAGGACATTCCTGAAGGTCAACGAACAGACCTTGAACTATTGACAGGTTTTTATTTTGTTATTATTATTTTTATTTTCTTATTTATATATTTTTTCTGGGCATTGGGAATTTTTGTTGTTGTTGTCATTGTTTTGTTTCCTTTGGTCACTTCATCTTACGATGCCTTGTGGTTCCTTTTATACATATTATTATCTCTTCAAGTCTATCTAGATAAGACAGGCTAGATGAACAATCTGGAAGAGAAAACAACTGGACTGATGGTCCCAGGGGGGACATGGTAGACGGGGAGGTGCAGGGAAAGGAGGTGGTGCTAATCAATTCAGATATAAGGGAACAGCAAGTGAGTGACAAGGTGGGTGTGTGAGGCCTGATAGGGATCAATCAAGAGTAATATAACAGAGAGAAATTACTGAAATCCAAATGAAGGTTGAGCATGATAGTGAGACAAAAGGAAATTTAAAGGAAATAGAGGAAAGAACTGGGGGGTAAAGGGCATTTATAGATGTACAAAGATAAATATATTTATATATGATGATGGGGAAATATGTGATCTACGTGTATATACTTATAGGGTTAGTATTAAGACAGCAGATGGCCATTGGACCTCCACTGAAGTACTTTCTCAATGCAAGAACACTTTGTTTAATTGAATTAGCACTCCATGATGCTCACCTTTTCCAAACAATCATTGAATACAAAAGTGAGTCTAAGCAGGTGTGGTGAAGAAAGCTGATGGTACCTGGCTATCAAAAGCTATAGCATCTTGAGACTTAAAGGCTTGAAAGCAAACAAGCGGCCATCTAGCTCATAAGCAACAAAGTCCACATGGAAGAAGCACACCAGCCTGTGTGACCACGAGGTGTCAAAGGGACCAGGTACCAGGCACCAAAGAACTAAAAATTATATCATTATAAATGAGGGGGAGTACAGATTGGGGATCTAAGTCCATCTGTAGGTGAAGCGACATCCTCTTACATAAGAGTCACGGGGAGATGAGTCAGTCAAGGTACAGTGTAGCAACAATAAAATATGCAACTTTCCTATAGTTCTTAAATGCTTTCTCTCCCACAACCCACAACCCACTATGAGGATCCCAATTCTACCTCACAAATTTGGCTAGACCAAGGGATGTACACTTGTATGAATAAGAGCCAGAAACATGGGGAATTCAGGACAGAGGACCCCTTCAGGACCAGTGGTGAGAGTGGTGATACCAGAAGGGTGAAAGGAAGGTGAAGTAGAAAGGGGGAACCAATCATAGGGATCTACATATAATCTCATCCCTGGGTATGGACAACAGGGAAGTGGGTGAAGGGACACATCGGACAGTGCACAATATGACAAAGTAATGATAATTTGTAAATTATTAAGGGTTCATGAGGGAGGGGGCATGGGAAGAGAGGGGAAGTATGAGGAGCTGATACCAAGGGCCTAAGTAGGCGGAGGATGTTTCGAGAATGATGATGGCAACAAAAGTACAAATGTGGTCTGCATACAATAGATGCATGTATTGATTGTGATAAGAGTTGTATGAGGCCCCAATAAAATGATTAAAAAAAAAAAAGATGAAAAGAGAGGGCAGGTGCACTTTTAGGCCATAAGATGCCCTTGCTATACTGAGATGCTCATTCAGCTCATTGGGGAGACAAATTCAACCTCTGAAGAGTCAGCATCCCCTAGGAATTCTCAGAATTATGACAACAATGGATGTGGCTCATATCACATTCTCAAGTCAATACTATGCTAGGGTTATGATATTGGATGAGGAAAGCATATAGCTATGACCTGATCCAATGTGCGCAAACACGTGCACTGATGTACATGTGCACATTAAAACAAGACTGAGAAGAGAGGAACCACCTTTGAAGAGATGTCAGTTGTGAGGGTCAAAATCACAATCACATGTCTTTATCTATTTTTTAAAGGAAGAATATGGTCAGGTACTAAATTAATTAATAATGAGTTAATGGATATGACCAATTATAAACATGTGAGGATGTACAGAAACTAGAAAGAAAGATCATTTGGTTTCCCAGTTATCCTGTATCTGGATCAGTGATGTCGCTGAGAAACAAATGTAGTTCTTTGTTTAAAAAATCCAGTGTGGTTTTAGAACTGATATGCCACAACCAATGTTATTTAAAAAGGTCATTTTCAAAATGGGTAATTTATCGATCTTGTTGCCATGGAGACCACTCCATAGGACAGAGTAGAACTGGCCCCATGGGGAGGAGCGGGAGGCAAGGCTGAGCATCTTTACAGAAGTCGACTGCCACGTGGAACAAGTGGTGAATTCAAACTGCCGCCTGTTCAGTTAGCAGGTGTGCATAAACCACCGTGCCATCCGGGCTCCTCAAAGAGAGAGAGGCGAGCTCGGGATCCGGATTCTCTACTTTCAGCCTTCTACCCTCACACTTCCTCCCTTGGTGGCAATGCATGCCAAGAAAGAACAGAAAGAGACCACACATGTGCTGTGCTTTCATGCTCCTACCTGTCACCCACACACATCGCCCCACTGTCTGCAGTGTTCTTAACTAATCACAATAGGTTTTCTCCAAAGCAGAAAGAAGACACCCTAACAGTACAGACGTAGTGCCGAAATGGGCACATGCGCACTTACATTCCTCTCTCCCTCCGTGACGCGTGTTTCATAGCAATAGGCCAGCAGAATATCCGTCAAGCTGTAGTACACTTGTCGGTGGGCACTCTGATCCAGCAGGTAGGATTTATTGATAAATTTCCGTAGTTGATATTTCTCATCTTCAGAAAAGAACACTAGAAGAAAATGCTTTAAACATTAGATATTTCATTCAGTTTTGTAAAATTCCAGTGCAAAGTTTGTCAAAAATAGAACATGGATAAATTTTTCTATTTAACTCCAGATATGTAATTAACTTTAACTACTTGAGTAGGGGCACTAACCTTAGTTGACTACATAAAGGGCAAATTTCTAAACAACTTTCCTTTACTTCCCAGCCCTTTTCTCTGTCTCTCTCTCTTTTTGCTAGTGTTCTGTATTTAAGGCATCTAAATGCCAGTTACTGATATTAAAACTTAAATAATTAATATATCTTGGGGGAAAATACCATAATTAAATGAAGAACTCTGAACACATTCACAGAGGATAATCTTTATTTTTCAATATTCTGTATACAGATGCAAACTTGCACCCAAATGTGATCACAGCGCACACATTGGACTAGTGGGGGCAGAGAAGCCTCTTTTCAACACAGCCAGTCTGTCCTGTCTTCCTGTGCTTGGATCCGCTTCCCACTGTCACCTTCATCAACAGCCTCTCCTAAGTTAAAACCTTCATCTCTATGTGAAGCCTTCAAAAAGTTCAAGGAAAATGGAATTAGAAGATAATGGAACATTTCCAAAAACGTTTTTAAGCCCCTTCATATGTATCTGTCACATTTATATAATCCAATATAGAATAAACATGTAAATATGAGGGAATGTCTACCTTTTCCCCCTGGTTACTGTTCTGCATCAAGGCTACCTCACTCGCGCTTGTAAATTACGCCACGTCAGTCAGGACATGGGTGAGTATGTCTAAGTTCCACAGTGCACCTTGCTGTGTCCACCCACTCCTGTCACTGACAGGCACTCATTTGGCTCACAACTTCTGCCACTGCTAATCTTGCTGCATCCTTGGTTTAGATCGTTGGACACCAAAGCTTGATTGTCATAAAACAGATTGCTAAGAGAGATTCACTGAAACAAAAAGTATCTTTTGCCCCACTGAAAAGCCACAGAGATTCTCCTTTCAAACCAAACCCAGTGCTATCAAGTTGATTCACACTCACAGAACCAACACAGCAGCGTCCTTTCTAACAGTCATGACTAAAATCCAAAGCCCAACCCGTGAGACACACCTTTTCTCTTACACACACGCCCTACCCCATCCTCCCGATACACATAATATTTTCTTGCAATCACTTCCAGTGTGATAGAAGTAACCTGACAGTCACCTCCAGGTTGCCCAGATTCTAAGACGGTCCCAAAGGAGGACCTCAGAGGTTGAGCCTGGGACTTGTTCCTGCTAGAAGATGACAAAGGTGATGGGTCCAACACTCCCATAATTGTGCTACTTTGTTCACTGACTGGAGTCTGCTGGCTTTGAATAAATCAGCTGCCCTGGTGTGAGGAGAGGGTTGTGACAGGGAACTGGGGAGGCCTAAGATCTGAGAGTAGGTCCAGCTGACAGCAGCAGCAAGAAAGCTGCTAAGGTCTTCCTGAGCTCTATAATCACAAGGAACAGAACTCTGCCACCAATCATGTGAGTTTGCAACATCATCTGAGTGTCCAAGAAAATAACACAGGTGCCAATACTTAGCTGAACCAGGCCCAGGTTTCCCATCCATACAAACAGTTGCCACATAAAGTATATTGGATTGAGGTTAAATTTGATTTCCTGTAAATAATCCATTTCAATCTCTTTTTCCCATTCTTCCCATTTGTGAGAGTTTTTGTATATGATAGATCTGAACCCAATTCATCTCTCCACAAATACCAGTTTGACTTTGTGGACTCTTTTTCAATTGAAGTATTTATTTTTCATGGAACTGAGTATCTTTTTTACCCCTTTTTTCTTTTTCTCCCTCCATCCTTGAATTCAATGAATATATATATATATGTACACACACACACACACACACACACACACACACACACAAAGACCAACGTAGGTATCAGAAGAGAAACTGAAACTTGCTCTTGAATGTAGAGTAGGCAAAGCAAATAAAAGAAATGATGACACAATTTTGATGGTTGAAATGAGGAGTTAAAACATTTAAAGATGAGGATCAATATGAATTACAACTCAATATAAAGAAAACCAAAATATTCATGATAAATGGAGAAAAGCCTGATGCTATCAAGGATTTCAATGGATCCACAATCAATGCTCACAGAAAGGGCACTGAGCACCTCTTTAAGGTGTTAAAAAGCAGAGCTGTCCCTTTGAGGACTAACGTACACCATATCTAAGCCATGGTATTTCCAACTGCCTCTTCCGCACATGAAAGCTGACCAAAGAATAAGGATGGCCTGAGGACTAATGTATCTGAATGCTGAAAGTATTATGGACTTCCAGAAGAGCAAATTTCTCTTGAGAAAACAGAGAGACTTTGTTTTTTGTATTTTGGACTAATGTCATTAGCGAGATTACTCCCTGGAAAAGGACATCATGCTTGGTACAGAGCATCAGCAAGACTGAGGAAGACCCTCGATGAGAGAGATTGACACAGTGGCTGCACCAATGGGCGCTAAATGAACAGTGGTGAGGCTAGCACACCAGTAGTGTTTTGTCTGATTTTGTTCTGCTGTGCAGAAGGTCGCTATGAGTCAAAGCCAACTGGACAGCCCCTAACAACAATAAGTCTACAGATTCTTGATATATAACCTGTCCATGGACTGTGCAAGAAGGCTCTTAGATTTTGCTTTTTGGTTTCATTTCTTACATTTATGTTTTTAAAACATCCAGAAGTTTTGTCATGTTTTAAGATTTCCAGTTATTCCAAATGAACAGTTAATTGTGCCACCATAGTTTAAATCACAGAGTAGCAAATTTATGTGTGTCCTACTGCACCTTTTCAGATAAAAATTTTCTTTTCACATCACTGCTCTGGTGGGAGTAGGAAACCCAGCCTTGCTCCTAGAGAGCTGCTCCTGGATTTGAAGTCAACCCTGTGGGCCACAGCCCTGCACACAACCACTGTGCCACCAGGGCTCGGCTCATTTAAAAACTTTTGTACTAAAACGTATAACCCAAGATAAAGTATAGGTGTCTACTTTTGCAGCCCCACCCCCATCATTCCATGACACCCCCCCCCCAGGGGGCAGTACCACATGCTTTGGGAAATTCTGGTTTAAATAATACATTTCCCCCCACACTGTACAACAGGAGTCCTGGTGGTGTACTGGGTCACCCTGTTGAGTTATTAACCACAAGGTTAGCAGTATAAAACCACCAGCTACTCCTCAGGATAAAGATGTCATTTTCTACTGCAGCAGAGTGTCAGTCCCAGAAACCCACAAGGGCAGTTCTACCCAACCCAATAGCAGCACTAAATGCTGGAATTGACTTGATGGCAGTTAAGAGTGAAATTTCAACATACTACCTGTCACACTAATTATTTTCCTTCCATGCCTTATAACTACTTTCATAAAACAACTTATAAGGAGTGTGTTAGTCTAGGTAGACTACAGAAACAAATCCAGTGGTCTGTAGTTACATCATCTGTTGTCAATTTGAGACTTATGAATAAAGGGGTGGGGTTTAGTCAATCTGGTCTCAATTTGATGAAGACACAAAAGAGATAAATAGCCTGCTGGACGAGGGACACACACTCACTCCCTGGGAGACATTGCAGCTGAAAAGGCACATGGAGCTACACTAGTGCCCTGCCAGTGCTGAGATGCTTATACCACCACTGGATCCACAAGACTTCCAACTCACTGGCCTGTGATCTTCTTGCATTTGGTGTCATTGCATGTGTTTTTTGAGTCTGAAGAGGACTTTAGGGTTGGGATCAGACATATGGGCTAATATTGAACTTATGGGTTTGATCTGGACTATGAATGTTTCTCTAGTCTACCTAGACTAACACAAGAAGCATGCAGCTACCAGTTCTTGTGCTTTAAAACCCAAACCCAAGCCCTGTGCAAGTTAATTTTGACTCATTGAGATCCTGTAAAAAGTTTCCAAGGTCAGAAATCTTTACAAAAGCAACTAGCCTCAACTCTACCACAGAGCACTTGGTTGGTTTGAACCACGACCTTGGGATTACCAACCGCATGCTTCCCTTACCAGATCAAAGTAAAATCAAAATGTTTTCCACTTCATTCTCCCTAGCTTTTAGAATTATAAATTATATTTAGGCAATGATAGACAACATTGCTATAACAAAGAATCTCCAAAATACATGGTGTAAAGATTTTCATACCACTATGATGATCCAGAGCTGGTGGGGCACTAGCTTCTCCATCACATGACAACCACTGCCGTATGCAAGCCAGTTGCTATAGGGTGTTCAGATACCCTAGTTGATGTGACAACAGTTAGGAAGACACACCCAGCAAGCACCTTCTTTGTTACTCTCACAGAATGACTTTCATGATGGGTCTGGATAAAAAGTAGGTTCATTACTATATTGATACGATTTATGAATCATTGAGGGGAGGGAGGCGGGGAAGAAAAATCTCACTACCAGCAAGACTGGGAGTGATCTTGAACTCCAAGACCCTTGCTCTACTTCCTCTAGAAGAGTTTTTGACACCATGGGAGTGACCAGAGAATCAGGTGCTGCACTAGCATGCAGAAGTAGAAATCAGCATGAGACAGACTGGTGTATTTCCCAGCCCACAGAGCAACTGAAGCTGAGTGTTCTGGGGCAAGAGGCTGGCTTGTGGAGCAGTTGCCTTCAAGTATGTAATTGGGGATGCTGGGTTAGCTGCCCAAAGGAACTGGAGCTAGTGCCTTCAGGCTGAGGCTTATGGAGTTGTTGTCATTTCCTTTGGGGATTTATTGGCCAGTCCTAAAAGAGCTTTGTCACATTGTAGGAGGGGGCAGAGGCTAAGTCAGGTGACTAAGAGAGGCCTCCATGGGGACACAGCAGAGCAGGAACTGGCTTGAATACAGAGTAGGACACAGAACATCTGTATCTTGAGCATTTCTCACCTCCATTGTGAGTACAGACTATGAGCTCTGTGTAGCCCCTGCAATGAACCACTGCAGGACACTGACAGGGATCAAACAGGATGGCAGGTGAAGGTCAGATATGGCCCCTAGGTTGTTTCTGTTCCTGAGGGAAAACAACCTGGCATACACTAATTTCTTTTGTTCACTAAAATAAACTAGTGTAAAAAATAACTTTAAAAATACATTTACATGATTATTTTTCATCAGAAATCCTATAAAAAAACACAAAGAAATATTTTGGACAAAACTTGGCAAATAACACATAGTTGTAAGAATGCTTCTAATTTGCTGGCCTACCAAATAAAGACCAACATGATACAATGAAGTCATCAGGACAGAAACAAAGTATTGATTGTCTCATTAAGGTTCAACTGAAGATCTCTACATTTAAGCAAAGGCCTTTGGTCCACTTTTAAGTGATGCATTTTAAGGAAGTGGTTCAATAACATTCTCAAGGCATGAAATATACCTGACAAGGTATTTTAAGGGCCCCCCTGCCCTTTGTATTTAGCAGGAAGGTTTAGAGACAGACTATTCCCTTTGGCATACTTTTGAGATGTTCATTAATTTAGCCAATAGGGTACTACCAGGTGTTCCTGATGATATTTTCTCACCAGAGTAAAGGGTTTATATACTAGCTGACTAATAATGATCTGTTTTTATATAATTGTAGATCACCAAGGAAGTGTGCCTATAACCATTTACCAACACATCAGCTTGTGTCTCTTTCTCCACTCTTATGCTTAATGATGTGTAAAGGTTAGTTTGACAAGGGCAAGATGTGCTGCTACATTGTGGACATGTGAGTGCTCATGGGTATGAACGAGACCCGGGAAGAGCCACTCTGAATGTCCTCGTCTGCATTGGGGCATGGTAGGTAGCCCTGGGCTTTCCTTTAGAATACCATCACCTTTTGCTGAGGGGTCTTGCGTGCTGTTTTCACCTACTTCATTCAATGCTCATACACAGAGTTGGAATCTGAATACAAGCAAAGAAACTGAGGAAGGATAAAGAACACAACAATCCAAGAGTCAAGAGCAGGAGCTTCCCTGGCCTTTGTGTTAGAGTTGTAAATTGCATCACCCTCCCGGCAGGCTCGGGGAGGTCTGTGCACCAACCAGGTCGAATGGAGCAGCAGTCCTGGAAATAAGCAGTGATGCAACACCAACAAGACTTGGGTGACTGCCACCCTGAAGAACATTTGTCAAGGCTTTGTACGACTTAGCTACACTACAAAGCAGCTTTGCTATGTAGTTTACAACATTTCGGTTCATTATATTTCTGAAAATAAGCCACAGTGAAACAAAAGCCGGCTGAACAGGCAATCCATTTGTTGTTGTTGTTGTTGTTGTTGTTGTTGTTTTTGTTTTTTGGGCATCACTGCCCTCAGGTGGTGGGAGTAGGAGGCCCAGCCTTTGCTCCGTGGAGCTGGAATCGAACCTCCATCCCAGTGGGCCGCAGTCCCGCGCACAATCGGGGCTACGCCACCGGGGCTCAGCCCACAATTCATTTGGGAAGGAAGCTATTGCCCTCACATTGAATCAAATGGCCCAGGACTACTGGGCAACATTAAAATTTCATCAGCACCTCACAGACAACAGAGGGGTTCCCAGGAGAATGCTAAAGGGTCAGTCGGAGGTCTTTCTCTCTCCTGAATTATTTTCCAGTTGGGCTACTTTTATATATTTACACATACACTTCTGTCTTCTCTGAGTCAACATGCCAGTCACACCTAGGGTCGCCTCAGAATAATGCAAGTCTCTGCCAATGTGCACTCGCTTCTGTCTAGAGAACTTGAGGCCACATGCCGGACTTACCAGTGAAGGGGCAGCCCAGTGAGCTACAACTTACAGAGCTAACACTGACAACTACCTCCACAAACACAGAGGGGCTCTGTGGTGCCTAACAGGATGTCCCTGTTCGCAAGGTCGGTGACTGTAAATGCTGTGTGGTGTCATAACAAGCAGTCAAGTGCCCAAATTCTGGACCTGAGATTAGCCACTGACAGATAGCCTGGGATATGTGGTCAGTACCCCCTCCAGAGCTCCAGGAACGCGGCAGTTAACACTTCCATTTACAAGCCTATGGGGTAGAAAGTAGATTGTAAGACAGAAGATATTCATAAAAGTCTTGGGTTACGACACAAGACTGTGGTAAAAATGACAAGAACCCTGTCGTCAGAGGCAAAGATAGGGACTAAAATTCACCACCTAAAGATTCTGGACTTCAGCTCAGCCCCAGTGAGGTAGTGGTTGAGTGCGGGACTGTGGCCCATTGGCTTGGCAATTCAACAGTAGCTCTACGGGAGCAAGGCTGGGTAGCTCCCACCACCACCAGAGGGCAGTGATGCCAAAAAAAACCCCTAAAACTAAAGAGTCTGGATTTCAGACTGGGCTGATAGGTCATGGAGAAGGTGGAATTAAAACCCCCTTCCCCCTGCACTGTGACACTTGGCATGCCCCATGTGAATGTGAAGAGAGACCCCTCTGTTCTGCTCTAAGCCCAAGGCAAGAAAGAACCAGGAAAATATAAGATGCGGAAGCATCGTGCTCCTGGGGTAAAGGGGGAGTTTTTTTTTGGTTTTGTTTTTTGGGTATCATGCCCTCTGGTGGTGGGAGTAGGAGGTCCAGCCTTTGCTCCTGTGGAGCCGCTGCTGGAATTGAACCTCCATCCCAGTGGGCTGCAGTCCCACGCACAACCACTATGCCACCAGGGCTCAGCCCTTTAGAGGGGGAGTTTTATGGCCTATTTATTTTCTCTCATATCTTATTCTGGGAATATGTATTTTATCTTTCAGCACACTTCAATTTATTCCTCCAATTCTGGGTGTCTCAAATATTTGGACAAGAAAAAAATCTCATTAAGAAATTTCACTTAAAAAAAAAAAAGAAAGTTCACTTAGAAACTTTGCCGGTGTAAACAATTATAATTTCACAGTGAAGCCCTGAGACCTGGCTCTCCGACCACGGAGTGTACAATATACTTAGGATTTTAAGTATAGCAGCTCATTTAATCCTCACAATATGGGCTCAATGCAGAAGGCATGACAGGATTTCTACAGCAACACATAAAGAGTTGTGAGATCACACACTAGTCTGTGGCACAGTAAGGAGTTAAACTCTGAGTGCTATATTTAGCTAATATTCTATACTTAGCTGTGGTTGCTTTGAGGAATAAGCACCATACTGCTAACCATAAGGTAAGCAGTTCAAACCCACCAGACCACCTGCAGGAGAAAGAACAGGCCATCTACTCTAAAAAGGTTTACTGTTGCAGAAACGCTATAGGGTTGCTGAGTCAGAATCGATCAACTCATGGCAGTACTTTTAGTTGAATCATCTACTTCGCAAACTTAAAAGAACTGCTGTGCAACACAGAAATCCCGATTGTGCAATGCCGAAGGATTTTGCTCTGCTAACCAAAAGGTGAATGGACGAACTCACCAGCCATCTCATGGGAGAAAGAGGTGGCAGTCAGTGGCCACAGACTTCACTGCCTTGGAACCAGTATGGGACTGTGTTCTGTCCTTAACAGCAGGGGGTTCTGTCCGCTACCGATTTCAAGTAGTTCTACCTTAGATCATGTGCTCATGTTACTTTCAAGCAGATTATCAGAAAGACTCACTGACATCGTTTCATTGAGTTTCTAAAGCAGTAGTCTGGATGTAAGCCACAGCAGATGGCAGGTCAGGAGGGGCTCTATATCCTGTTACAATGATGCCCAGAGAACTGATAGCAAGTGCTGTAACATGAAAAAGCAAAAATGGGAACTCCCTACAGCTCAAACAATTTGTAGGGCGACTAGCTCACCCTTGTGGATGGAAAACTCAACTATACCAGTTCCCTCCCACACCACCTCATTTAGACAAACCTGATCCTGCACTCACTTGAGTGTATTAACCTTCAGCCAAACAACTGTAACAGGAACAAAACACCATGGAGGCACACCTTCCCAGAGCAATCAACCAAAAGAGACCAAGAGGGCAGCAATGGCCCCAGAATAACATTCAGAAGGCAAGAAGAGGCAGCAAAGGAGAATGAATGGAAACGACTGTAATGAGTGTCACAAAACAAAACACTGAAGTATAAACTGCTGGATAGAAAACTAATTTCCTCTTAGGATTTGCACCTAAACTGCAAAAATGCAATTACTCTAGAAACTGTTGGGGAAACTGATTCAGCCAGGTTGATATCATTGATGAGTTCAAGAATGGATAAGCTTTTTAAACCCCTCTACACATAAAAGTGTGTTTAGATAATTGTGATACGTAGGTTTGTTGTTCCAATATAGCCAATGAAGATCAGTGGGTTTGTTGCGACAATATGGCTAATGAACACATGTGAGATTCATTGAAGGGTGGAGATATAAATGGCTCAGCAAGTCTCGCCTTTCTCTCTTTTGCTCTTGGATCTTTGGATCAGTGTGCAGCCAGCTGCCTTGCTTGTCCTGTGTCTCGATTTGCAAGCTACACTACCAGTCGGTGACCTAATCCGTGGCCTGGGTTTCTGTGAGTTGAGGTTCCTTCAACCCTTATTCACCACACTACTGGGATATACATCTCTTGAGATGGGGACTGTCGGACCCCCATCATCTGGCTGACTGTTGGTGACCTGACTTCCTGTTTGCTGCCTGTGGCCAGATAGCCTGAATTGCTCTACAGAGGACTATGCAGTGGCTCTCAGATTCGAAGGACTGCCAGTGTATTAGCTATCTCACACAAGTGAGTTAGTTGCACTAGCCATTTGTACTGCTTTATAGATTAGTCAGCTGTTTACTTTCTATGTTACATATCTATCTATATTAATATATAAAAAATTATTAGTGTCCTGGTTTTGAGAACCCTGTCTAAAACAATAATGTGTGAAGTTGCTGGACAATTCTTAAGCTGGAATCAGAAATAAAATCCACATTCTGTGGGAACAAATGTTAAGGAGAGCTGTCATGAATGAGTTTCTTCTGTACTTTAGAGCTGATTTAATTTTCTGGATGATCTAGGCGATAGCAAATCTCACCAAAAAGAATGTGTATCATTCTACAGTATTTATTTACTGTATAAACATTTGTTGAATACCTATCATGTATCACCTGGGAGAAAGATGAAGCTTTCTTCTCACATAAAGATTCATAGCTTCAGAAACCCCCAAGGGCAGTTCTGCTATGTGTTATGAGTTTGCCACGAGTGGGAATCCACTCCACAGCAGTGAGTTAGCTTGTGGTACCATGGAATAGGCACTACGCTGGATACTGAAGATACAGCAGACAACAAGTCAAACAACCTCTCTGCCTTTGAAGACATCTCATTCTTGGGGAATTCACAAACAAAACACACACAAAAAAA
>PVJH01043665.1:0-13489 GCA_004026705.1 Nesogale talazaci | reverse complement strand
GCTCATGTCAAACAAACAGATAAAGAGTAAAACTTTAATAATCATCTCTTTTGAATTCCATTTCTAAAAATCAAAACAAGTAATATTGCTTAGAAAAACACGTGTTTTCATATATTTCTGGTAGGACAACAATTCAGTACATCACTAGAAGGATATGTGTGTATGTATATTAGTGTGTGTGTAAATATATCTAAATATATTAGTGTGTGTGTAATCTCTGAAGTCAAATGTAGGGAGGAGGGGGGGAAGAAAGAGGAGCTTATACCAAGGACTCAATAAAAAGTAAATGTCTAGAAAAGAACGATGGCAACATATGTACAAATATGCTTAAGATGTATGGATTGTTACAAGGATTGTAAGAGCCCCCAATAAAATTATCTTTTAATCCATATTTTAAAAGGGTGAAGTCAAAAGTATATAAAATATTTTCTTGTTTAAACAAGCTATCTTCTAGGCTGACATCCAAATGAAACAATCAGAGATTCTGGGAAGATGCACGCTTGAACTCCTGGTCCTGATGCAGTTTTGGCAGCTCTTCTGCCAAAGGCAGAGGCAAGACCCAAGGCAGGTTAGCGAAAGGCATGTGAGGGACAGACTTGAAAATACAGGCTCTTCCTGGTTTTTAGCTGAGCTCTAGATTTGAGAGTGACTAGGTCATAGTTTCTGAGACATGAAACATTCTTGTAACATTGTTTGATCAATTAATAGACTCACTTTTGAGGTGACATAACTTATTGGTCAAGTAAAGATGAAGGGTATTCTCAGAGTCATAGTTAATGCAGGTTATGAGTTTCTTTTGTGCCATATTCTGGGTAGTCCATGCATTTGTGACATAATACTTGCAAGCCCAAAACACATGCCCACACACAAACTCCCTGCCACAGAGTCGAACCCTATAGGACAGGGCAGAACTGCCCCCATGAGTTCTGAGACTAAGCCTTCACAAGAATAGAAAGTCCCTTCGTGTTCCTGAGGAGAGGCTAGTAGTTTTGAACTGCTGACGTCACAATTAACAGTGCAACATTTAACCACTAACCAATATGCTTCCAGGAACACTGGGATTTGGAGAGGATTGTCTTTCTGTTTTTATCTGTTGAAGCAGTTTGCCCAAGACCACCCATATAACAGGGGGCAAGGCAGAACTGGAACCCAAGCAATCAGACTCTAGACAGAGTTATCAACCATTACCCTAGAGCACATCACCCGTGCCACTTCAAACTCGAGCAGTTTCCCAAAGTGGGAGCCACCGCCCCCCGGTGGTGTGTGGAATGATCTAAGGGCACTGTAAGAGCAGATACCTACACTTTATTCGGGATTCTGGGCTGGAGTACAAAAGGTTTTCATTGCTAGGGAGGTCATGAGGAATTTTTTTTTTTTTTAAGAGGACAGTAGACCATATAAGTTTGGGAACCTCTGCATGTGTTACCATTTGTGTAAGGGAAGCAACGTTTCCTCTCTTGCTGTAACTTTAGAACCAGTGGCTTTTTCTAGAAAGCCTGCTGGGTTACATCAAAGGCACCTATACCACAAGTCATTCAAGAATCAGAAACCCCCTTTCCTAGCTAGCTGTGTAGCTACTGGGTAACATCAAGGGCACAATACTATACTGTCCTCACTGGCCTTTGCTATCGTTTTATCCAGTAAACTGCCTTTTTGGGTGCCTAAAGGGTAGCAGCTCCATAATTGATTGAAGAGCTAGTAAATCAAACTTTGACCCTAGAACCTACAAATATCCCACAAGCCCACAAGCTCACTGTACTACATAAATGAGTATAACACGCAGACTAACTCACATTACAACAAACTAAGTAATGCTTAATCATCCCCATACAATGGGCCTTGAGCTTCCCTTTCAGTTTGTCATAGGATTTCGTTGGAATTTATGGCAGTTCTAACCCCCATCTAACACCCATGAGATTCCCAAACTATTTCCAGCCCTACTTTCTAGCCTATACTCATCCTAACAGCTCAAAGTTCATATTTTATGAAAGGCTTCCTTTTGAGAGTAAGAGAAGAGAATCAAATTTTTTCATGCTTATGGGGATATGCTAATACCGAATAGCCTATTTAATTCTTATGCCACTAAGACCATGATTAATCCAACTTCAACAATTGCCTATTTCACATAGGTATTCCAAGAATTTTTTTGTATGTAAACTCCACATGTAAATGCACACACACACAAAATGCATAAGCACAAAAGATTTCTCAGCTGTGAATTTTTTTTAGCCATAAAACATTCCTGGGTATGATAGTTTCAGTGGGTCTTCCAAATATATTATAAGGGAAAAGAGAAGAGAGCTTCTATTTTGTTGTAGCTTTTTTAGTATTCTAGAATAAATCAGCCAATGATTCATAAACCTGGATTGAAAGAATTCTCTACTGCTTGTACTGTTAATGCTTATCAAAAAATCAGGCTCAAGAAATTGCTGTAACCAGGATGAAGAGAGAGTTCAGTCTTTGACCAAATATTTACAGACACCTACTATGTACAAGGAAGTAAATTAGATACTGAGATTAGAGGTGAAGATGGCCGGGGGGGTGGGGGGGGGAAGTCCTTGCCTTTACAACTTATATATTCTAGTTTTTGGCAAAAATTGTGCCCTACATTTATGCACAGTTAAGTGGATTATTGTAGGTTTCTTAAATGGTGAAAATATAGAATCTTCCAGATACACGATGACAAGTGGAAAAAAATAAAAACCTTTCATCATCGCACAGGTCAGCTTGCTTATCTCATTGCTTCTGGTAGAACCAAAATGGCATGAGACTCACCAGGACTAAGAGAAAAATGGAAAGTTCCCTGCATGTGAGAAAGGATGACAAATAGGTAGCAGATCTATTTTTAAGTTGAAACATTAGGAAAATTCTTCTAAATAACAGACAATGGAATAACACCATGGAGAGTAAGATCAGGTTCTAGCACAGCTCATTATCTCATAAGTTTGACTACTCTACCAAGGATCATACCCACACATAGTATAATAACCTAAGAAAAACTTAGCACTGGACAGAAAGTATAGATAGCCACATATGTAATATGCTTGTTTAGTCACAATAAATTGATTAAAAAGGATTTTTCTCAGTGTAGGACTCAACATTAAATGTTGGGTTTTATACACAGTGGCCTAATAAGTTAGGAATTGTCCACCCTGGAGAGTGTTCACATTTTAAAATATGATGCAATCACTGCAAAATAGATCAATACATTAATACGAAAAGATTTCCAGTACATACTGTTAAGAGAAAAGGAGCAGAAAGAAAATTTATACAGAATGACACTATTTGTTTCTTTTTAATTTCACAAAGTGATTATTTCATTTCTAATCTAATTTTTTAAGGTCTGGAAATACTTGAAAGAGCAGATTTGAATGCTTACTTCTCAGAAAGTGTCCAGGAAGCAAGACTGGATTCATGCACTTTAGAAAAGCTGTCAAGAGGGACCAGTCCCGGGGAAAGGACACCACTCTGGGGAACGGATCAAGGCAGAGAGAATGAGAAAGGCCCTTACCACCCTGGACAGACACAGTGACTGCAACAGGGGGGTCAAGCAGAACAACTGTGAGGACCGGAAGCTACAGGGCATGGGAGGTGTTTTCTTCTGTTGTATGAAGGGTTGCTAAGAGTCGAAAACAACCCAAAGATTCCTAAAAATAGCATACTATTTTAATTTTCTATTATAAAACTATAGTTGTGCATTAACAATTTCACTAAAAAGTAACTGAAAACAATTAAAATGGTCATTGTCATATTGGTGAAACTAACTGAACAAGCAACAGCTTTTTCTCACTATCGTATCATGAATATATACAACAGAATGAAATGATAAGTTACTTAAAAACTAAGTCAAGTTCCTGGTCCCATTTATGCTTTTCTTTCAAAAGCATTTTCATTATATTTTAAAGGATAGAAAGGATTTTAAAATATACATCACGGGCTGAGCCCCGGTGGCGTAGTGGTTGTGCACGGGACTGCGACCCACTGGGACGGAGGTTCAATTCCCGCTCACAGGAGCAAAGGCTGAGCCTCCTACTCCCACCACCAGGGCAGTGATGCCTAAAAAAATAAAAAAAATAAAATAAAATAAAAAATATACATCGCTTTTGACTATCTTACCTATAATATTCCTAAAAATTCCAAACTTCTGGACTTTATTCCAAAGATATTGCAAAAGAGTAATTAATATACATATAAGTGTAACTGTTATAGAATTATCTGTTCTGTTATTATTAAGTAGAATATTATTAACAATCAAAAGGCCTATCAGTCGGCAAACTAGTTAAATAAAAAAAAAGGAATACTTTACAGAATATCTAAGTACCGATAGGCAATACTCATGAAAGAAAAACAGCACATTTTATATAATACCAAGGAAGTCTTCTCATATAGAAAAGTTTGAAAGCATTTAATGTCCTTATGCCATGGGTCTGCAAAAAGATACAGACTCCCTAAAGATAAGACTCAGTATCTCTTTAGCCCCAAAGACCAAAAGCATTGTACATAGATATAGGAAGAAGTCTAAGAAAAAGACAGACATGTCATGAAAAAAAAATATGAGGAAAGGATGGGAGAGGAAGGAATGGAACCAAACAAAAAGAGCTGGATATGACAGAGACAAAAGAAATAAATACCTACGACCTAGGACTCACATAGTCACTGACCAAATTAATAACTGTATATCTTTGCTGCATAAAAGAAATTGACAGATTCATATTGTAGAGCAATAGACTACTTATATATACATGACAATATACTATTTTCATATTAGAGTACTATCAATCCCATATGGAAAACCATTGAAGTTCAGACAGGGTAAGGGAATTTTTAGAAGTCACCTAGCTTGTGAAGGAGTGGGGACCTTTGAACTTCAAGCCCAATGTTCTTTCCGATGTGCCACAACTATAGGCAGTCCCTCAAATCATGAATAAATTTCAAATACCATGACTATGCCAAGAGGCAAATGAATTATCAATACAAATGTAGCCAGCTACTTTGTCTCCTTCAGGAAAATTAATTCTGAAATTCAAAAAAGGTTGAAATTTTATCTTTGCAAAATGAACAGATCGTGGTGGAGCTAGTCAACAAGAGGAGGTTGTAGAAGGCTTAATTGCTTTGACATGGGGATGATGTGCATGAATGATATTATATAGAACTTCATACACATATGAATAAAAGTCAAAGTGGAAATCTGAATAAGATCTATGAAGTGTATTACTGTCAATTGCTTAGCTATGATATTATACTATATGCTTTGCAAATACTACCTGTAAAGTGGGTAAAGGATACAGAAGATCACTCTATATTATTAGTTTTAACTGTATATGAAGATGCAATTATCTTGATAGCTCAATTTTAAAGACCCAACAGAACATTCATATGGCCACCTTAATTCTGAAGCCTTAGTTCATGTGTAATCAATGCACATGTGTGGGAAATGGTAGCTTAGTCACTCAAAGCAGATTTTATCACAGTCAGAACTTACCCATGAAATCAAAAATTTTTAATTATAATTTCAAGCCAGAGATTATAGCTGTGAATAGCTCTGTAGATATCATCTGAAAAGCGAGCAGCAGAACCCCCTGGCCATGCAAATCCTAAGATTCAATTCACAAAGAGGGAGGAAAACAAATCTCTGTCTAAGGACTGCTGAGAATGCAACATCCACAGACCTGCGAAGAGAGAGCCAGTCCGGTTGCTTATGAAAATGAGTGGAGAAGAGTGGTGATGAAAATGGGAGGCACCAAGACACATCTGGAAGTAATACTCATGAGAACTGCTGTGGGTGGACGCCCCTGAGGCCGCTCCGATGCCCAACAACTTCCTGTGGGGCAGAAGGAAACACGGACAAGCAGCGCGCCATCCTCCCAATTGTCCTTCCTGTTCTGATACTCGCAAAATAGAACAGGGACTATTTATTTATCAAACACTCGCCATGTGCTTATTAGCTTTGCGCACTTAGTTAGAAATCTCCATAGCTTTTCTGGAAGGTTTAAAATGCAGAAAATGACCGTTCTTGTAGAATACAAGTAACAGGGCTGAAAAGTAACAGGGTTTGCTTTTGAGCCTGTTTCTGACTCGACAGGTTATGCACTATTCACTGTTCTACAAATTGCATGGGAATTAAATACATGACGGTGATATTCTGGTCCCCGGCTCTAGAGTGAGACCGGGGGTGAGTGGCGGGGGGTGGCTATGGGGCTCTAACTAGTAGTGAGAAAATATCATTAAAAAATCGCTGACCTGCTTATAAGTTCCATCTAGCAAGGTGTCCAAGTGCTGGAGAGGGGCGGGCGTTTTATCTTTAAACCTTGTTAACAGTCGTCTTTGAATGGCCCGAAACTGTACAGCTCTCTCAGATAACAGCTCTTCTAATTTTTCACCATTTATCCGCAGCTACAAAGAAGATTTCTGAAATTCAGATTAAATGCACACGGCAAAAAAGGAAATAGCAATGGGATTTTCGCACAGTATTTAATTTAAATTGCAAGTTCTATCATTAAAACAGTGTGGTATCGGCACAGATCACATGAGAAAGTACTGAAAATGACAGTACCGGTGAGAAAAAGCTAAATTGTATAACAAATGCTTTTATCAAAATAAATTAAGTGTCTGAGGGTGGGAGACGTATAGGAATTTCTCCCTGATATTTTGCAGCAAAAAAAAAAAAATCAATTGTAGGAAGAACAAGATTTAGATACAATAAATATATTTTTAAAAATTGAACATTTAAAAAAATAATCTTGATATAGGAGAGGTGCTCACAAGTATGCATAAAAATCCAAGTGCCAATTTCCAGCCACCAGATACAAACAAAAATAAAATTGATAAGCAAAAAAAAAGTGCAATTCTACATGGTTAAAAAAATTATAAGGAAAGTGATCGACAAGAACAAGTCATACACAAATAGGCAATATATGTATCAAAGACAAAAGCCTATGATCCATATGAAAAAGAAAGACAAATTAACAAGTCAGGAAGTTAATAGCTAAAATCATGTATAATTTTCCTCAATGTATGATTTTTTTGTAGTCACCAGTTTCTAAAACATTCTTTTTTTTGTTTTGTTTTGGTGGGCTTCACTGCCTCTGGTGGTCATGGGTGCTACCCAGTGCCGCTCCTGAGAGCCGCCGCTGAATTTGAACCGCCAAGCCTGCAGACTGCAGTTCCACACTCAACCACTTAGGCCACCAGGGCTCAGCCCCTCTAAAACATTCTTTCAAGTGACTTATTTCCCCATTTTTCAATAAATATTAATTTTTGTCTCTATAGTGTAGAAGGTATCTACAAATCAATGAGAAAAGGATCGCAGCCAACAGAAATTCGACCTAGCAAAAACATATATATTTATTCTAAAGATAAACTTGCAAAAAAATATGATACATGGATAATCATTATATAATAGTTTATTATAGTAAAACTTTATTAACAATTAAAATGACTACCCAAAGGGGAACTGATTAAATATATAGCAATGTCTTGCAGGACTATCAGTAGCTGGTATGGTTTCTGAATATCTTTAATATACGTTATTGCTTTAAGATAAACAAAAACCTATCTTAAAAGATGCATTAAATAAAAAATATATAAAAGGCACAGAATAGTATGTATAATATCATTTGTGCATTTTAAAAGGAAAAAACCCTTCATATTAACATAGTTCTGATGACATAGAATGTATCTAAACCAAACTCACTGCCGTTGAGTCAATCCCGGCTCAGCATGACCCGACAGGACAGAGTGGAACTATCCTTTGGGGCTTTAAGACTGTAACTCTGTAGGAGGAAAAAGCCCTTTCTCCCTGAAGTGGCTGGTGGTTCTGAACTTCGAACCTTGCAGTGAGCAGCCCAGTGTGTGACCCCAGTGCCACCAGGGCATCCCTAGAAAAGATACACAAGAAACCGGATACCCAAGCCTATCTCTAAATAGAGACAGAGGGGCTGAGGAAGAAGATCAGAGATGAGACTTTTTTCACTCTAAGCCCTCTCATACCTTGAAAGGGTATTCTTATTAAAATGAAAAGAAAGTTACTCAAAGTCTAGGGCAGGAAAAACATCCCATGAAATCACATCATCCAAACTACCAATTCAACTTCAAGAAACAAGTCTTTCTCAAAAGCATGTATATGAAAGATTATTCAGAAACCAAACATCTGATTTACATTTCTGATATGAAGACAAAAATCTTTATTTCTTTGGTGAATTTATTCTCCATGTACATGGAAAAAAATCTATGTAAGGTATAAATGAACTCTAGAATGAATTCTTTAATCCCAATTTAGAAGCACCAAGTGGCTAACTAAATCAAAGAATACTCTCTTGATGAAAAATAATAATAAAAACTACCACTACCAAAAATTAAGGTAGACCAAAGGTTTAAAAATAAAAAAACTGCTCGAGAATTAGCATAATTACCAATAATTCATCCTTTTGATAATATAAAAATCTACTGCTGTAATTTATTACCTTAATTCAGGGAACAAAAAATAATAAAAAAGATGCTCTCTAATGAACTCTTTTGAATGTGTAACTATACAGCAGTGATTTGAATGCTTTCATGTGTCACAATCTCAACATTCAATAACACTTACTGAATGTAATTAGGGATAAGCATGATTGTAAGCCCTACAATTTAAAGCAATAGATACAGTCCACAAAAATCCGTGCCTTCCAAAGTACAGAAGGCTTGGAGAAAGGAGGAGTAAAATAGGAAACACAAGGAAAAAATAGGATAAATGTTGTTACATTGTGAAGATTGCAATGAAAACATGAAACAAAACACATGTGTGAACAGTTGAATGGAAACCTGATTTGTTCTGTAACCTTGCACCAGAAACACAATGAAAAGTTTTGCTTTTAAAAAAATCCATACCTTCATTCATGGAGCTTGCACTGAAGGACATTTTGGTTTCAAAATATGCCTTTGTTCAATATTTAAGGTCATAGTTTAATTTTACTGGGTGAAAGCAGAAGGTGAAGCTCGTATATTAACAACGGAAGTACACTCAAGCCCCCTCTTAAGTTTGTGACTGTAACAAAGGCAGCCATATTCCAAAAGGCTCTCCTGATGTGTAAACTACAGGAAGTTACTGGCCACGAGATAATGAGTGCTGCAAAAACATATCGGAAATTTCAGGGGGAAAACTGTATATCAAAATTATTAAAATTTAACACCCCCTTTTTTTTTTAATTTTTATTTTATTTATTTATTTTTATTTAGGCATCACTGCCCTGGTGGTGGGAGTAGAAGGCCCAGCCTTTGCTCCTGTGAGCGGGAATTGAACCTCCATCCCAGTGGGCCGCAATCCCGCGCACAACCACTACGCCACCAGGGCTCAGCCCCAACACCCCCATTTTAAATAATATAAATATATAATTAGTGTGGTTTTCTGGTGAACTCTCTTTCAAAGGCCACTAGAACACAGTTTGACACAATGGAGAAATTTCCTAAAATATATCCCAGAAGTCAGTAAAGTTTCTAAGCCCTTAAATAAAACAAAAGAAACACACTGCCATATGTCGATTCTGAGTAAAACTACTCCTTTGTGTTTTTCGAGACTGTAGACCTATGTGAGCAGAAAGCCTCATCTTTCTCTCATGGACCCGGTGATGGATTCAAACTGCCGACTTCCCAATGTATCACCCACCGCAGGGCTCCTTTTGATACGGAAATACCCCTGGCCAAAGTGTCGCTTTTGGCACCACAACTACATACTGTCCGAGACAGAATTTTATGTGCAGTTATGAGAAAACCCAAAGAGCTTCTTTCATTTACTTGACAATGAATGGTCGAATTATTTCTAATGGGATTAAATTGCTTGACATTTCTCACTTACATACACTGCACTAAAAAAATAAGTCTTCAAAACTGAAAGTCAAGTGTTCTTAAAATATTCAAGGGGTGGTAAACAAGTGATGTGAGTGATATTCTCTCACCCACACAAACACAAAATCATAGTTAATAAACTGAAATAACTGAATTCCATAAAAAGTGGTCATTTGTTTCAGCTTAATAAAAAAAATGCTGCTGAGTGAAGGGAACATACATTTGGATTAAGCCTCTGCTGAAGCCCAGGGATGGGAATAGCCTTGCTCTCATGCAGAGTGCATTGAAAAGTAGACGACAACGCTTACTTGATCTCCTTCGAACCCATTTTACAGTTGCCCTTGTTCTTAATATTTCCTGCCTTCTTCCCTATTGAGTTGTTTTCTCAGTTGTACTTTGTGGTTGGGTTTTTTTTTTTTAATGTGGGCTTTTTTTTTTTCTTTTTCTTTTTTATGTATGAAAATCAGATATGAAAACCTATAGAGACAGTAACTGGATTAATGGTTTCTTGGGAGTACTGCAGGGGCAGTTGTGGGAAATGGGAAACTAATTAAAATTAGTACAGGGAAAAAGAAAATGTTCTAAAATCGACTTTGTGATCGAACTACTGAATTGTATGATATGTGAATTATATGCTATGAAAACTGCTAAAAGAAAAAAGCAGTCCTTCTAGAGAGCCAGTGCTAACTCGAATGATGTTCAAAATTCTTTCAAAATTCCCCATTTGTAATTGCCTATAAAAAGTAGGTTTATAAGATAAATAAGGAAGTGAGCCTGGTGACTTTACCTCAACAAATTAGGACCTATGAAATAAATGACTCTCATTGTCTGACCTCTTCATGAAATATGACTCTTGACAATTTGCAGAGATCAAATCCACCCTTAGAGGACTAGAATTTGACACCACAGAGATACTCAAGAGAACTCCCCCAGCCTCCAAAGGGTCTTCGAAAAAGAAAATGTGGAAACAGAGCAACAAAGTCCCAGTGAGGACTCCTTTATTCAGGCATCTAATAACTCTGCATTTACTAAGCATCCATTGTGCCTCTTACTGGGGAATATTTTAAGTGGTTAGCCCTCATTCAGATGTAGAAGTTCTGGCATGCTTGTTAAAAAAAAAAAAAAGAAGGGGAAAAAAAGAAAAAGAAAAATCACTTTACTTTATAATCACACCTCATTTATGGCTAGCTAGAATTAGCCAAATGGATGCCGATAAGCTCAAATAGTTTTAACACTGGGTTATTGGGGTCAAGGGTTAAGTCCCCATGTGGGAGAATTAAATCTGCTGTTATGAGGCCAGACCACATGCTTAGCTCCAGGCAGCCACTTTGTAAATGTCTGCAACAGATCCCAAACTGGGTAGAGATTAGGACTCGATGCACACAATCTACCATCCACAGAAGAACAAGAATTCAAAGTGCGTACATGTTACATTAGAATTCTTCAAATGGAACTATCTAGCTTCTGTTTTACATGGACAGACAATAGATGCTGTGGGCTATGATACAGCATACCTCAAAATGATGATCAATTAATTCAAAATATTCTTGAAGGGGTAGCGAGCCAGAAAAAGAACATGTGAAGTCTTTGATGCCTTGCTTCTGAAAATATTGTTGAAGGCGGAGAATAAGCTCATTTGTTATGAGCCAAAGGTCTTCAAATCGTTCACTCTGAATGCGATATCGTTCTAGGAGAGAAAAAAAATTATTAAGGATAAATGCTGGTTAGTACATTAATTACTAACTGAATTATCATTCACCTTGACTTGAATGCCAAAACGAAAAGGGCAAACGCTACCAAGATTTCTTCTTTGTAATGCAAATGTGATTTCTCCTGGCTTTATTTTAAAAAATGCTTCTACTATTTTATGGCTGTTTTATGCATCAACCACTTAACATTTCAAATCAAATTTCAAAGGTATGTGGTCACAGTGGCCTGCTATCCTGGTATGTCCTTTTTTACTGTGTATCTTATAATAAGTTTCAGTATAATAAAAATACCCAAGTTTGGATTCTTTAAAAAAAAAAAACTTTAAAGAAAACAGCCTGTGCAAATGTACAATCTGGGGTAGGTTCATTTCAGAATATTGATGTGAAAGAAAATTTATTTTATACCTCGTATGTTCAGGGCACTGTTGGAGCACTTTATTTTACTTATTTATTCACACTTAACAACTCATACACATTTTCTTTCGGCTCATCCATTACAAACCCTACAGTGAACCATCGCTTAAGTCACCTGCTGTGTTGCCTGTTTCCATTCCTCCTTTTTTCAAAACCCTCTGAACTTTGTCCTTGGATCCGTACTGGCCTTTTGGTCCTTTTTCTTTTTTTTCTTTTTCATTTTGTGAAGTAACATATCACACGATCCAACAGCTCATCACATCAAGAAGGGTGGCACAATCATTGACACAATCAATTTTGGAACCTTTATTTCTCTTTTATACCCACTGATGTTGATTTTCCAATCCGCCCCCCACTCGCCTCCCATGACCCCAGGCAGTCATCAGTCCAGTGCCTGTCTTACAAATTTCACTCATCTTGGGTCCTTATACAGATAAACATACAAAACAAGGCCAAGCAACAAAGTAGGACCCAACAACAATGGCCATCAAGACAGGCAAAGATCTCAATCGAAGTAGATTGTACAAGTAGAAAATACTAAAAATTAGAATAAGTTCTCCTTGGATCCAGTGGGAAACCAAATTGTAAGGTGTTACGTTCCAGTCTAAACACAGCTACTAAAATTCACGTTACAATGCCTTTTGTCTGATATTAAGGCCGTTAATCTTCTTCACCTCTGTACACTGGAAATACACCTGGGACTTGGTCCACATTGGGACTTAGTTCACATTGGGGCCCCAAACAGATTTGGGGGCTACCACTATCATCCACAGCTTTCTACAAACCAGTATTTGAGCATTTTTTTTTATTTTTGTTAAATTTTATTGGGACTCTTATAGCTACTTCATCATGCAGTACATCATTTGTATCAAGCACATTTGCACACATATTTCCACATACATTTCCCAATATTTTCCACTTGAGCCCTTGATACAAGCTCCTCTTTAAAAAAAAAAATCCCCTTTCTCTTCCCCCCTCCTTTTTTTTAAAAAATTAATCATTTTATTGGGGGGCCCCTACAACTCCCATCACAATCCCTAACAACATCAGTTGTATTCAGGCCACTTTTACACAACCATTGCCATCATCACTCTCAAAACATTTTCCCTCCCTCCAGGCCCCCATTATCAGTTCCCTATATTACCCTTCCTCCCCCCTTCCCCTTAAACCCTTAGTAATTTACAAATTATTTTTTCATTCTGTACACTGTCCAATGTGTCCCAATACTCACTTCCCTGTTGTCCGTGCCCCAGAGAGGAGGCTATGTGTAGATCCCTGAAGTTGGCTTTCCCTCTCCATTCCTCCATCCCTCCACCCTCCTGGTATTACCACTCCCATCACTAGACTTGATGGATCATCTATCCTAAGTTTTCCATGTTTCCAACTTCACTGTACATCTCCTGGTCTAGCTGGATTTATGTGGTAGAATTGGGGTCATGATAGTGGGTGGGAGGCAGCATGGGAACTAGAGGAAGGTTGCATATTTCATAGCTCCTACCCTGTATCTTAACTGACTCATCTCCTCCTTGTAACCCCTCTGCAAA
>PVJH01043663.1:0-13488 GCA_004026705.1 Nesogale talazaci | reverse complement strand
TATCAAGTGTTAATAACTTGTTGGTATAATAGTTTATATGAAGTTCTATGAAAAAATCTATGTGGATCTAGGAATTTAATACATGTTAAGTATTTTAGCTGGGCTGAGCCCCGGTGGCGTAGTGGTTGTGCGTGGGACTGCGGCCCACCGGGACGGAGGTTCAATTCCAGCAGTGGGGCTGGGCCTCCTACTCCCACCGCCGGAGAGCAGTGATGCGCCCCCCCCCCCCAAAAAAAAAAGTTAAAAAAAAAAAAGTATTTTAGCTTACAATGGTTAATTTAAAAATTCTCCAAGTCATCTAAATATATCTTTATGAACTATGTATTAAAGATGTTCGCTCAATCAGATATTAAGTTCCAAGAAAGGAAGAACCATGGTGTATATTTCTTTTGTACTCTCCTGTTTCTACATACATGACGTCTCTTTAACAAATAGGTTATCAGTTAAGGTCCAATGGCCAAACTCATGAAAACCATAAACTTTTAGGTTGTGCCAAAGCATTTCCATTAAGAGATACAATCTGGGACTGGACCACTATCTCCTGGGGGCTCATACGAGCACCAGCATTGAAAGTACTAGAGTCCCGTGTCCTGGGAGGAACGGGACACTCAGCACAAGGTCACAGACTCAGAGCTGCCCTGCAGTTATCAGGGTTTTCCACGGTCACAGCCACCCCCAGCCCCTGGAGTGATTGTTCTTGAGCATCACATGGTAATATATTTATAATATCTTTAAATTGGATGAAGATAAAAAAGGAAGCTTTAATGAAAACAATGTAGGTATAACCACTGGAAACATGACTAAATACAAGAATTTTAGCCAAAAATCAAGTTAAGGTGGAAAAATGCTATGAAGACAGACTGATGAAGGCATGAGAACGACATAGGAGGGGGTTAGAAGAAGTCCGTGTGCAGCACAGGAAAAGGGTGCTAAGCTGTCAAGGAGGGTAAGGTTTGATAAAATAGAGTTTACGGGCAATGAATTTGGGATTAAATGATGGGAAATTCCTGAGCCATGACAAGTGCTGCAGGGAGTGGGAGAGCTGAAGGGCCGAGGAGGCAACAACGATGTCTTCTCCCTCGCCAGAAATCCAGAAGCACAGAAGGTAAAAGCAGCTTTGAGAGAGGGACAACTAGTAAAGGACACTACGGCAAAAGTAAAATACGGAGACAAGGTGGAATGGAAACAGAATATTGTTCTTGCATATGTAGAATGGGAAAATTTTATATTTAGAATAGTATCTACTTTCTTTGGTTTATTTATATAGCTTAAGGATTTATACACTAAACCAATTCAAATAAACAAATAGTGTAAGCCAAATTTTTAGATTATGCTCAGAAACTAGATCAATAGGATATAGTAAAGAAATGGATTCCAGAACCTCGTGCATTTATATCTATTTTCTTTCATAATCCTTCTCTAGATGTAGTTATTTTAAAAATTTAGCATGCAGATTAATTATATGGTCAGCAATTTCCAAATAATAGAAAAATTTTAAAAGCCTCTGTATTTAGAACGAAAAGTCAAAGTTTTAACACATATTTCATAAAAAAAATGTTTATAATAGGATGGGAAAAACTTTTCAAATTGCTTTTAGGTCAAATTCATAGTATATTCTGTGTGATAACACCCTGGATCAGGAACCTAGAAAACTTATCCTCCAGTGAAATAGTAATGAGATTATACCTACAGGTAGGTTCATCTTTCATTTCCATAAACAAACAAAAAAAAAACATGCAAAAAAAAATCCAACCACCATCTTCCCTCCCCCAAAAAGGAGTGGTGGTGTATGTAGAGGGAAATAACTTTCTCAACACTCATCATAATGGATACTATACTGAATCATCATGAAGGAATTCTTGTTTAATAAATAGATGCGAAAAAGGAAAAAAGAGTGGTGAATAATAACGACCAAGGGAAACTAAGGCAATATGTATAGAAATGTTTTTTGTTTGTTTGTTTGTTTGTTTGTTTGTTTTGGGGGGGCATCACTGCCCTCTGGTGGTTGTGGGAGCAACCCAGCCTTGCTCCTGGAGAGCGGCTGCTGGATTTGAACCACCAAGGCAATGGGCCGCGGTCCCGTACTCAACCACTACGCCACCGGGGCTCAGCCCCATGTATAGAAATGTTAATAAATTTTCAGAACTATGAAAATATTTTACCTCTATTATAGGAGGGAAGTTAGATTATTAGTAGGTTAAGATTAATCTCTTACTTGATTCTTCTAAAAAAAAGTTACCGTCATTGAGTCCATTCTCATTCACAACAAGACTATAAATCTTCACAGGAGGAGAAAGCCTCATTTCTCTCTTGCAGGGTGCCTGGTGGTTTGGAACTGTTAACCTTGTGCTAACAGTCCAGTGCATAACCCATACATTCTATCTTGTGCTTATTCCAAAGAAAACTTTAAATAAAAAATTCAAAGAAAATTTATGGTTTTAAAGTTAATCATTGCACTCTTAGACTAGGCTTAACAGCATTAAGTGCCTGTTTTTGGCCAGATTCTAACACTTTGCAAACTTTTTAGGGTCTTACCGCTCATTCTGCATAGCAGTGGACATAGGGTTGACGGTTGGGCTCACGGATTTATTTCTTTCCCAGATCATCATCAGTTCTGCCATCCTCTCCTCTGCACACTGGGCAGTAAGTCGAGCCTCAGCATCTTGGTCCCAGCAGTCTTCGATTGTCTCCTTGAGTGACCTCACTGCCTATATTACAGAATACATGACAAACAGTATTTTTTTAAACAGAGTTGTACTGAGCTTTTTAGTTTACAAAATAAAGAGAAAGGTAAATGTTCAATATTTTATATAACTATAGTAAAATATAGTAAAATAAAATATACAGTTTCAGTAAAATGTTAGTCTCAGATTATAAAAATATTCTATTCTCAAAAGGTGGGAAGAAATAAGCAAACAAAGTGTGAAGAAGCAAATTGTAATTCTGTGAAGAAATACCCACAACAGTAAACATTCATGAAAGTTAGAGATGTTTGCAGCCATCACTGATGACTTGGAACAATTCTGAAGCCTATCCACAGCCATCAATCATTCTGTGTTTCATGGAATGTTGTCGCTATCTCCAGGTAAGTTTTTCCTCCTTTATTCTTAGTCAAGAGGGCTTCGGCTCAATCTTAAAACTTAAATATGTGTGATCTTTGTCTTTAAACTAGTCTGAATAGTAGTATCAAAAATAGTTCAAAATGATCCTTTTATAAAAAAAAATTCAATTTTGTAGTGTTCTTATTTATGACCAATGAATAATAGTCTACTTTTTTTTTTGGGGGGGGGGGGCATCACTGCCTCTGGTGGTCGTGGGCACTACCCAGTGCTGCTCCTGAGAGCCGCTGCTGGATTTGAACCTCCAAGCCCGCGGGCCGCATTCCCGCACTCAACCACTTATGCCACCGGGGCTCAGCCCTAATAGTCTACTTTTCTGAGTAATTTGAATTCCCACTTAAAGAACATATTTTATCAGGCTGAACCTGGTGGCGTAGTGGTTGTGCGTGGGACTGCAGCCCACTGGGATGGAGGTTCAATTCTAGCAGCTGCTCCACAGGACCAAAGGCTGGGCCTCCTACTCCCATCACCACAGGGCAGTGATGCCAAAAAAACAAAAAACAAAAAACAAAAAAACATTTTAATCTAATTTGGTGGGAACTCATCCAGGATCTCTTCGGATTACTTCTGTGGGTTTGTCTTTTACTTTAAACTTTTCACCTGTTCTGGTATTTACATTCTCTCTATCTTAAACACTTGGGAAATTGTGCCCAATCAGACCCCATCACACTGGGGCAAAACACTAAGGGTGTGCAACAGAGCAGCAAGGGGAGCAAAGCAATGAATTAAGTCCCCATGGAATATCAAAAATTTCTTTGGGGCAAGGTGTGGTACCCCATCAGACTTGATTGGAAAACACTCCTAAAGGGCAACAAACAGACCTGGAACTATGTATAAGCTTTTCTTTTGTTGTTGTTGCTGTTTTATTTTCTTGTTTTTGTGCTTATTATTCCGCATGTCTTTTTAGATAAGATAGGTGAGAGAAATAATCCCGAACAGGACAATGGTTCGGAGGGAGTGGGGGGTACAGGAGAGGGGGAATCAGGGAAAAGGAAATGTGTATTAACAAACCCGGGGAACAAGGGAACAACAAGTGATCTAAAATCAAAGGTGAGGAGAATATAGGATCCATGGTGGGACTTAATCAAGGGCAATGTAGCTGAAAAAGATTACTGAAACCTGAATGAAGGCTGGACATAATAGTGGGAAAAGAGGGGAAAAAAGAAAATAGAGGAAAGAACTAGGAGGCACAGGACATTTATAGAGGTCTAAATACAGGTATGTGCACATGTAAATATCTTTGGTTTAATTAATCGTTTTATTGGGAGCTTTTACAGTTATCAAAACAATCCATTTTTCAGTTAGATAGAGCATAATTGTACATCAGTTGCAAGACATTTTCTTTTTTCTTTAATTCTTTCATATCAGCTCCCCTTTATGCCTCCCTTCCCTCTCCTAGCTACCCCAGTAATCCTATTGCTAAATATTATTTACTGTATCTGACACCATCCCATGTATACATTCACCTGCAATTTTCTTAATTATTCTCAAGTGAATTTATACTGTTATCATTGCTATCAGCTACCGCCCTTTCCTGTACCCCTAAGAGAATCCTTACTCCTGGCACTCCTTCTGAAGGGTTATCTATTAGACATTACATTTGTTGGTGTGTGCTAATTAGCATTTTTGGTATTGTTTTCAAGAGAATAAGATGACATTTTGATAATATTAAAACATGAACATGTTAATTATCCCAGCTGCTATTCCAATCTGGCAAACTTCAGATACTTCAGTTAGTCTCTCTAAATAGTATTGAGACTAAGCTTGCTAAAAATGGCACTTATGTTGAAAACATGTGATATTCTAAAAATCAAATACACTGGCTTTTAGACATTAAGTAATTCTAAGAATTATGAGCATTATTAACACCCTAGTTTTTCTTCCAACAGCATTAAAATATATTTAGTCATAAGTTCTGTTTTTAACAATTTAGTTTTCTCTTACCAGGCTATTTTCTTTCCAGGCTTCTGGGAACTTGGGTCTCTGTTTTTCTCTGGACACCAGAACTTGCATATCCTCAAAAGTGGGGTGGTTTCCAACTTCTGTTTGAAAAGCCATCTGGTATTCTGGTACAGATTCACCTGTGTATTTTCGAAAAAGGACAGATTATCATCATAAAATGATAGAATAGGGATTAAAAAACCCATTTATTGCAAAATTTAAAAACATTTTTCCAGTCAATAATTTTTACTGTTTTGCTTCATGTCATTGATTCAAAACCCCACAGTGTAGTATCACTTTCCTCACTTGCTCCCTGTTTTCCATCGACATTCTTTCTTCTCTCAAAATTCTCCTGAACTTTGTCTTTCAGCAAATGCTTTCTATTGTTCTTAAATAGTTGATGATTCTAAGAAGCATATGCAATCTTAGTGGTTATTGGTTTTCTTACAGATCTGTCTGTAACTGTCTAGATTGGTTGGGTGGAAATTGAGTCAGAGGAGTGAGTTCATTTCCAGACCTGAACGGGGAGAAAGGGCCATAGTCTCAGGGTTTTTCTTCTATGATTCTGAGCTTTGGTCAATGTTTTTTCTCTTACTCTACAAGGGAGTTTTTAATGCAATCCTTTCTGAAAGCAGTTGGTGGTAGTAGCTGGAAACCAGCTAGTTTATTTGGTCTCAGGGTTGTGGAAACGTGGTCTATTAGGCCAGTGTACTAGTTATTTGCATTCATCCAGAAAGGGAGAGACCAATAATTTCTCTTGAAATTTTTTTTGGTATCACTGCCCTCTGGTGGTCGTGGGTGCTATCCAGCACTGCTCCTGAGAGCTGCCGCTGGATTTGAACCGCCACGCCCGCGGGTCGCTGTCCCGCACTCAACTACTTACGCCACTGGGGCTCAGCCCTCTTGAATTTTTTTTTGGGGGGGGCATCACTGCCCTCTGGTGGTGGGAGTAGAAGGCCCATTTTTGCTCCTGTGGAGCCGCTGCTGGAATTGAACCTCCAACCCAGTGGGCTGCAGTCCTGCGCACAACCACTACGCCACCGGGGCCCCCTCTTGAATTTTTAAGATCCTAATCATTCACTACTCACCAAAACAGAATATAGAACAGAGGGGCTCACAATTTTTCAGCATGCAAGTTACTTAGAAAATGATCAAGTCAAAATAATCTACCAATTACAAAAAGTGCAAAACATTTTTATCTATTTATTACATTTATTCATAAATGCATTGAGAATTCTTTATATGTACAATGTATGTTTATGTACCTTGTATAACTGCATGAGTCCCTATTGTATAACACAACACAATTAACTATGTACACTTTTTGTCTTTACCTGAATTTTACTGTGATGACTGGCACTGAATAGAACGAGCCAGAGGTGCATACTCTAGACAGAAGCTACTGACAGCCAATCTCATGCACACTTCTAAATGATCACCAGTCGTGGTGGAATGGTACTTGGTCTTGATCTTTATGTGGGAAAAGGCTGACTCACATCAGTAAGTAGAGCTGAATAAGCCAGTCAAGGAAGTAACACAT
The DNA here is from genome assembly GCA_004026705.1 of Nesogale talazaci. Lineage (NCBI taxonomy): Eukaryota > Metazoa > Chordata > Mammalia > Afrosoricida > Tenrecidae > Nesogale > Nesogale talazaci. Next base: position 6,888 of record PVJH01043663.1, on the reverse strand, counting down.
TTTTTGACGCTTGGGTATTTTCCCTATGTGAGTAAGTTCCAGAACCTGAACTGTTTATGTGCTCTGGACTTCAGCTGAATGGTGGCATGTAATGTCAAAATCTCCAACTCCATGTGAAAGTGCTATGTTTTGTCTTCTAACTTGGATCAGCAATCCCACTCATTTTTTTTTGTTTTGGCATCACTGCCTCTGGTGGTCATGGGCGGTACCCAGTGCCGCTCCAGAGAGCCGCCACTAGATCTGAACCACCAAACCTACGGGCTGCAGTTCCACACTCAACCACTTACGCCACGGGGGCTCAGAACTTCCCCCACTCATTTTAATACTTTCTTATATATTTTTTAAATATGGAATGCTTCATGAATTTGCATGTCATCCTTCCACAGAAGCCATGCTAATCTTCTCTGTTTCAATTTTAGTGTATGTGCTGCTCAAGTGAGCACACCCTTTTCTTACATTTCTTAAAAAATTATTTTATTGCTGAGCCCTGGTGGTCCAGTGGTTGTGTGCAGAACTGCAGCCCAGAGGGTTGATGGTTCAAATCCAGCAGCAGCTCTCCAGGAGCAAGGCTGGGTTTCCTACTCCCACCATGGCAGTGACGCAAAAAAAAAATCATTTTATTGGGGGCTCACACAACTCAACAATCAATATATACATCTATTGTATGTGAACCACATTTATACATTTGTTACCATCATTATTCTTGAAACACCCACTTTTTACTTAAACCCTTGGTATCAGTTCCTCATACTTTCCCTCCCTCATGAACCCTTGATAATTTACTAATTATCTTAATTTTGTCATATCGTCCACTGTTCGATGTGTCCTTTCACCCACTTCCCTGCTGTCCATATCCCAGAGAGGAGGACATATGTAGACTCCTGCAATTGGTCCGCCCTTTCTACTCCACCTTCCTGGTATCACCGCTCTCACCACTGGGATCCCAAAGGGATCACCTGTCCTGGATTCCCCATGTTTCCAGCTCCTCTCCATACCAGTGTGCATTCCCTAGTCTAGCCGGATTTGTAAGGTAGCATCAGGATTATGATAGCAGGGGGGAGGAAGCATTTAAGAACTAAAAAAAAGTTGTATATCTCATTCTTGCTACACTGTACCTTGACGGGCTCATCTTCTCCCCACAATCCTTCTGCAAGGGAATGTCACTTCACCTACCAATGGCCTATGGGCCCCCAATCTGTACTCCTCCTCCATTATAATGATATAATTTTTAGTTCTTTGAAGCCTGACACCTGATCCCTTCAACACCTTGTGGTCACACAGGCTGATGTGCTTCTTCCATGAGGGTTTGTTGCTTCTGAGATAGATGGCTGCTTGTTTACTTTCAAGCCTTTAAGACTCCAGATGCTGTTTCTTTTTTTTTTTTTTTGGGGGGGGGGGACGGGCATCATTGTCCTCTAGTGGGAGTGGGAGACCCAGTCTTGCTCCTGGAGAGCTACTGCTGGATTTGAACCGCCAAGTCAGTGGGCTGCAGTCCTGCACTCAACCACTATGCCACCAGGGCTCAGCCTGAGATGCTATATCTTTTGATAGCCGGGCACCGTCAGCTTTATTCAGCACTTTTGCTCAGGCACACATTTGTCTTAAGCAATTGTATCAGGAAGATGAGCATCATGGAATGCCATTTTTTTAAATGCCAATTTAATAGAACAAAGTGCTCTTGCATTGAGGAAGTACTTGAATGGAGCTCCAATGCCCATCTGCTGTCTCAATACTAACCCTATAAGTATTATGCACATAGATCTGCTTCCCCATCATCATATATAAATATATTTACCTAGTACATGCCTGTATTTAGACCTCTATAAATGTCCTTTGCCCCCCAGTTGTTCCCACTGCTTTCTTCTTTACTGTTCTCTTGTCCCACTATCATGCTCAGCCTCCATTTGGGTTTCAGTAATTTCTCTCTGCCACGTTACTCTTGACCAATCCCTATCAGGCCTCTCACACCCACCTTATTACTGATTTTGGATCACTTGTTGTTCCCTTATCCCTGGGATGATCAACACCACCTCCCCAACTCCCATGTCCTCCAGGAACCATTAGTCCCATTGTTTTCTCTTCCATACCGTTCATCCAGCCTATTTTATCCAGATAGGCTTGCAGAGATAATATGCACAAAAACATAAAACTTAAGATGAAGCAACCAAAGAAAACAGAAAGATAACAACAACAACAAAAACCCCAATGTCCAGAAAAACTAAGAAAAAAAATAAAGTAAAAACCTGTAAATAGTTCAGGCCGGTTCGTTGACCTCCAGGAGTGTCCCCTAGTTGAGTCCAAAGGGGTGCCACACCCTGGCCCCAAAGTCTATCCTTGGCACTCCCTCAAGCACTCCATGCTCTGCTCCCCCTGTTGCTCTGCTATACACCCTTAGTGTTTTGCCAGGGTGTGGTTGGGTCAGACAGGGTACAAAATCCCAATCCTGCTTACCCACTGTTGCCCCAGTAAAGTCTTGGGTCAGCGAGGGATGCCATAGTGGGGCCGGCCATATGGTCCTCCTTGCATTTGCTGTTCTGAGTGGGATATCAACCTCAAGGCTCGGTGCCTCACACAGCCAAAGGCAGCTTGGCCAACACTCACCAATGTCACATGCTGCCGTGGGAACCTCCACAGCAATCTGCCTGACCAGGGCAATTCCACCCACACTAAAGCAAGCAACCCACCAGCTTTTTGCGGCACTCTCATTGCCAAGGCACCCAACATGCCCTCTGTAGCACCCCAAACTGCCATGGGACACACCCTCATGGGTTCTTGTAAGATCACCTAGTATGGCACCATCCTAGCGGATCCACAACAACCCAACCAGTGTCCCCTGCAAGGACCACCCAACTTACCAGTCAAATAACAGAATACTGGCTGTCTTGGGAAAGAATGAAGCCACAGGAGAATAAGGTGGTATGAAAATTCCACAGTGAAATTAGATAAAGTTTGAAGAAGCATTCCTGCAAGTGTCCCATAGAGAGCCAGTGCTCTTTGACTCCCTGGAAAATGGTACCTGACTGCTCTAAAACAATGCATCGTAAATAGCAATCAGCCCGAATGACCTCAAACAACAAAAAAGGAGAAACAAAAGGCAACGGTAGATGTCCAGAACCTAACAATGTATGTAGAAGAAGCAGACACTGATCTGCCATAGGAAGAAATTTTCAGAATGCTGCTTGGAGTCATACAGGATATGAGGGATTACAGAAAAAGGATGAAATGATAGAGGATATAAAGTACATCCACCAAAGGAAAACACAAGAGCTTAGTGACGAGATAATGCAAACCAGTAGCAGACTTATGGACTTCAGTTCACCAACCAACTGGAAGATGCAGAGAACTGCACCAGTGACCTAGAGTTCAGTCAAGCAGATTTTAACAAATGCGAACAAAAATCTAATAAAATCATCAGAGAAGCTGAAGAAAACCAAAGAGCTGTGTGTGATGCTATGAAGAAGAACAACATCAGAATAATTGGATTAATGGAGGAGGACACAATAAAGTTTTCTGCAACAATACTCAGAGAATTCTTGGAGGAAAACTTTCCAGTTTAATGAATGAAAACCAGGCAACCATTCTGGAGGCTGAAAGGAAACCACCTAGACTGAATTCCAAGAAGTAACCAAGGAACATGGCAGTTAAACTATCCAACTTTGAAGAAAAGGAGAAAATCGTGAGAGTAGCTAGGGGAAAACAAGTAATCACAAATAAAGATTCCCAAGTAAGAATATGCTAAGACCTATAACTGGACACTAAGAAGAAGAGGAGAGAATGGGATAACACATTCCAAAAATGGAAGGAAAATAATGCAAACCCAAGAATATTCTACCCAGCCAAATTATCTGTTAAGATAAATGGAGAAGTAAAAGTTCTTAGAAGAAACCCTCCACTACAAAAGATTCTTGCTGACTTGGTATGGAAAAGAAGAACAGCATCACCAAGCATAAATATGAGACTGACTGCCACATATAACAATATAGTAAAGGTGAAGTTCTGCCCAAGGCACTATATAAGTTTAATACAATCCTGATATGATTACCCTTATCTTTCTTCAAAGAAATGAAAAAACTGATTACTTCATATGTAAAGGGAAGAAACCCCGAATTAGCAGAGAACTCAAGAAGGACATGGTGGGAGGGTTTGATTTTAACACATTATACAGCCACAGTGGTCAAAACCACACGGTATTGATATAATGGCAGATACTCAGATCAATGGAAAATAACTGAAAACCCATAAATAAAATCATAAACAGGGCTGAGCCCTGGTGGCGTAGTGGTGGAGTGCGGGACTACGGCCCATGGGCTTGGCGGTTCAAATCCAGCAGCGGCTCTCCAGGAGCAAGGCTGGGTAGCTCCCACAACTACCAGAGGGCAGTGATTCCCCCCCAAAACCCAAACCATAAACATACAAACAACTGATTTTTAATAAGGGCGCAAAAAATATCAATGAGAAGCAAAGGCCCTCTTCAACAAGTGGAGTATATTAAAGATAAAACATCTGTGTACAACATATTGGGCTACCAGATGACCCAGCAATCCCCCTACGGGGCATATACCCAGAAGAGGCAAGAAACAAACCACAGCCAGACATTTGTGCAGACAATATTTATCGTGGCACAGTTCACAATTGAAAGGAGTTGGAAACAACCCAAATTTCCATCAACTGAGGAATAGATTAAAAAGCTGTGGTACATACATACAATGGAGTACTATGCATCACTAAAAAGTGGAGATGAATGCATGAAGCACATTGCTGCATGGGAAGAATCGGAGGAAATTATGCTAAGCAAAGTAGGTCAAGCACAAAAGGATAAGTACATTATGAGTTCGCTTAGGTATGCTTAAAAAAATAATGCAAAAAGGTCACAGGGAAAAAGCTACTGTATACAAACATTCCTGGCGTGAGGTCTAGGTAGTATGGCAGGAGCCAGACCAAATCCAGGGATACATATGGTAGCCAACTAAAAAGAAGAAGAAAAAAAAGAAATGGGTAGCAGGGGAATAGGGCACTGGCTCATTCAAGAGTTGGGTATTGTTTTTATCTCCATCGGGAAAGAGGGACCAGACTTCAACCCAGTGCTCCAAGATATGAATGCAACAATACCAGTATGGAGCAAGGAATCAGTGGAGATGTCTGAGGGGCCGGCCCCAATCCCAACTACGCGGACAGTCGTCCCTTCCTGCAAAAGAATTTACTTTAGAAGACAGCCCTGAAGCTACAGCTCAGGAAAAGGGACATGTCTGGTTGGAGCACACATGAGCAAATGAAGGGGGAATAAGAGAGAGTGGAGACCATTCTGGCCCTCCGAACCTTGAGGAAGATATCCCCACTCAGAGCAGTCCATGCACAGAAAGGACCACAGGGCCAGCCCCTCTATGAGACACAATATCCCTCACTGACCGACAGACCTAGAGGGGACAACACTGGAGACACATTGTGGGAACTGCGCACGATCTGACTCCACCACACCGAGGCAAACACTAAGGGTGTTTAACAGAACAGCAAGGGGAGCAAAGCAAGGAAGTCTCGAGGAAATACCAACAATAGACTTTGGGGCCAGGGCATGGCACTCCATCAGACTCGATCGGAAAACACTCCTATAGGTTAACAAACAGACCTTGAACTATTGACAGGCTTTTCTTTTTTTTCCCTTTTTTTTAGTTTTTTAGGCCTCACTGCCCTCAGGTGGTGGGAGTAGGAGGCCCAGCCTTTGCTCCTGGGAGCTGGAACTGAACCTCCATCCCAGTGGGCCGCAGTCCTGCGCACAACCACTACACCACCGGGGCTCAGCCCTACAGGCTTTTCTTTTTTTCGGTCATTGGTTTTTGTTGTTGCTGCTTTGTTTTGCTCTGTCTTGTTTTTGTGCATATTACTATCTCTGCAGCTCTAGCTAGATAAGCTAGGTGGACTAAAAAATCTGGAAGAGAAAACAATGGGACCAATGGTTCCAGGGAGACATGGAAGAGGGGAATATGAGGGAAAGGAAATGATGTTAACCAACCCAGGGTCAAGGAAACAAGTGATCCAAAACCAGTGGCGAGGAGGATGTAGTAGGCCTGGTAGGGCTTGATCAAGGGTAATGTAACTGAAAGGAATTACGGAAACCCAAATGAAGGCTGAGCATGATAGTGGGACAAGAGGAAAGTAAAAGGATATAGAGAAAGGGTATTTATAGAGGCCTAAATACAGGCATATACATATGTAAGTATATTTATATATAATGAAGAGGAAATAGCTCTATATGTATATATTTATAGGTTTAGATTAAGGTAGCAGATGGACAATGGGCCTCCACTCAAGTATTCCCTCAATGCAAGAACACTTTGTTCTATTAAATTGGCATTTCATGGTGCTCATCTTCCTGACATGACAACTGCAGACATAGTGAGCATGAGGTGTTGATGGGATTAAGTATCAGGCATCAAAGAACAAAAAATCCTATCATTGAGAATGAAGGGGACTATAGAATGGGGATCCAAAGCCCATCTGTAGACAACAGGACATCCCCTTAGGGAGGTGATGAGCCAGTCAGGTACAGTGTAGCAACGATGAAACATACAACTTTCCTTAAGTTCTTAAATGCTTCTTCTGCCCACAACTATCATGATTCCAATTCTACCTTACAAATCTGGATAGACTAGATGATGTACACTGGTACAGATAGGAACCAGAAACACGGGGAATCCAGGACAGATGAACCCCTCAGAACCAGTGGTAAGAGTGGTGATACTGTGAGCGTGCAGGGAAGTGGGGCAGAAAAGGGGAATCGATTGTAAGGATCTACATGTAACCTCCTCCCTGGGGGACGGACAACAGAAGTAAGATGTCAGATGGTGTAAGATATGACAAAATAGTAATAATTTATAAATTATCAAGGATTCA
>PVJH01043662.1:0-13481 GCA_004026705.1 Nesogale talazaci | reverse complement strand
TGAACTAGGTCAGTTCCTATTCCTCCCGTGCATTCTGTATTGAACTAGTTGCTGTGGACTGGGAGTAAGACTGTGAAAGCCTTTGAAACTTAACCCAGATCCTGTTGACTGGTGTAGCCTCGGCCCCATAGAAACGATGGTAGGTTGAAAACTGGAGGTTCTTGAAATGCAAGAAACAAATTAGACTCACCGTCACCCTCAAATAAAACTTAAACGGACAAGGCCCATAAAGGGATGGCACTGGACTGGAGGAAGAAAGACCACTTGTGTGATTGAACTCTCAGGCTTGCACAGAGGGGATGGAAATAAAGACAAGGATTCTGGAGACATTTGGAAGCTCAAACAAGCAAGACTTGGTATGAATAAATGTGAAGGATAAAAGAGATCATGTAGTTGAGGGTGTTAATGTTTCTAGTCTGTTTCATTGGCAGGTGATGATGCTGTGCATGCAAACAAGGAATTCAGGAGCCGAAACAAAGAATTGAAATGAGAGCGAAATGCTGAGCTTAGTTTGGGAGGAGGTGAACTGAAGGGACTTGAGGCCTGGTGGCTGTGGGTAAATGTTGGGTTGCCAACTGCAAGGTCAGTTTTCAGAAACACTGGGGAGCAGTTCCACTTTGCCCAGTACTGGTGCTCTGAGTCAGAATGGACTCAATGGCAGTAGGCTTTGTTTTGTTCGATTTTGTCTTTAAACAAGGATGGGATGATGTAATTTAGGTGTTCAGATGTATGGCTCAGGAGCCAAGGAGAAAAGTAAAGATTAAAGATTTTATTTGGGGGCTGAGCCCTGGTGGCGTAAGTGGTTGACTGCGGCCCACGGGCTTGGTGGTTCAAATCCAGCAGCTGCTCTCCAGGAGCAAGGCTGGGTAGCTCCCACGACCACCAGAGGGCAGTGATGCCCACCCCCCCCCCAAAGATTTTATTTGGCATTTATTAATGGTCAGCTGATTATTAAAAGAAAGAAATGGTTTTAGAAATATGTATAGGATGAAAAGAAGAGTGATTTGCAAGAATTGATTGCAGAGGAGGAAAACTGACCATTCAGAGTTTGGACAGTAAGAGAGTATTGGTCAGAAGAGTGACAAGAGAATGAAGACAATATGGAGCGATGGGCACACCCGACATGGAGGAGTTTATGGAGGAGGGGGAATGGTGGGTAGATATCAAATGCACTGCAGAGACTTAGGAGGGCTAAAACTTGACTTGTGGATTTGAGACTTGTGAACATTACACTACATTTTGGAGGCCAAAGCAGTTAATGAATGCATATTCCCAGATATATGCTGTCTAAGCCAGTTTATTTATTTCATTCTTTCTTGAAGCTCAGAATGAATTCTAACTACTAAATTGTGGAAAGTAGAAATGGAGTCAGGTGTGTCTTGAAAATTATAAATCTGTGGGTCTAGAGTACAACGTAAGTGGGATGATTGCAAAAGTAAATTGTTTTAATTTTAAAATTAATTCATTTATCATGTCTCTGGCTTGGAAGAAAGGGTATTTTGTTTTCTGACCAGCTAAATGGACACTTTGAGAGATAAGACAGGTAGGCACAGGACTCAGAGACTGGGAGAGAGTGATTAGAGGAGAGAGAGCGGTGGCATTTTGTGAGGTTCCCTCAGGAAGTGTGATTAGAGACAGAAGAATAGAGGGTGTTCCCTAGCTTAGGGAATACCATGGTTAAGCACCATACAAGAAGAGTTGGAGAGTTTCTTAGAGATTTAAGCTTTTCCCTAACAACCATTCTGTTCAGTGGCGATAGAACCTTTGATTAAAAACAAACACAAAAACGGTTTTTTGGTGTGGAAAAGATACATATGCATAAACAAAACATCGGCCAATTCAGCATTTTGATATGTAAAGTTTAGTGATGACTGTTGTGCAACCATCACTAGTATTTGTTTGCACATTACTCTGTTATTTTGCCACCATTAACAGAAAACTCAGTGTCCCATAACCATTGATTCCCTTTACCCCTTCCTCCCACTCTTCATAAACATTAATAAACTTTGTTTCTACTCTAGATACGTCACATAAATGAGGTTATATAATATTGGCCTTTTTGTGTCTGGTTTGTTTCACTCAGTAAGTTTTCAGGGTTCATCCATACTATTAGCATTTCTCTTTATAGTTGAATGATATTCCTATGTATGTGTACACACACAGACACACCCCCCCACACACATACATATGGACCCACACATTTTGTTTATCCATTCATCTATTGATAAGTAGCTATATTGTTTCCACTTTTAGGTATCTGTGAACAGTGCTGCAATGACAATGGATTCAATTCAAGTTTCTGTGTGTGCTCCTCCTTTTAGTTCTAGTGACCCTGTTGACGGGAATTCCTATGGTAGTCAGATGGTGGTTCTATGTTAAACTTTTTGAGGAACTGCTGTACTGTTTTCTAGTGTCTATAGCATTTTTATTCCTACCAGCAATGTGCCCGTGAGGTTTCTAATTTCCTGATATCTTTGTCAAGTCTTATTTTCAGGGTTTTTTTTTTTTTTCAAAGTCATTGTAATGAGAGTGAAGTGACAACTCATTGTGGTTTTGATTTGCATCTGGCTAGTGACAAATGATGTTGAGCATTGTTTCATGTGCTCGTTTTTTCCATTGCAGATCTTTGGTGAAATGTCTACTCAGCTCTCTGTCCATTTTTCATGAGTTGTTTGTCTTTTTGTTATTGTTAGTTGATTAAGTTCTTTGTATATTGTGAATATATGGTTCTCTCAAAATTTCTCCCAATCTGTGGATTGTCTCTTTCACTTTATTCTTCTTTTTTACCCCCTCTCACTTTCTTTTTTTTGTTTTGTTTTGTTTTGGGCATCACTGCCCTCAGGTGGTGGGAGTAGGAGGCCCAGCCTTTGCTCTGTGGAGCTGGAATTGAACCTCCATCCCAGTGGGCCGCAGACCCGCGCACAACCACTACGCCACCGGGGCTTAGCCCCCCTCTCACTTTCTTAATAAAGCTATGTGATGCACCAAAATACAAACCAAACTCATTGCCTTTGGGAGAATTCAGACTTACAGTGATTCCACAGATCAGAAAAGAAAAAGCCTTTTTGGGTTTCTGAGGATGTCAGTCTCCATAGAGACCAGCCTTGGGCAATTGAAGTGACTTTAGAGGATGACAGACAACCTTGCCCCCAGGCCATTTTTTATACCTTAGTTAATATTTTTTATACATAGTTGAAAGCTATGACCTGAAACAGTAACCTTTTGTTTTCTTCTAAGTGTTTCATGGCTTTAGTCAATTTCAGGTTAATTTTCTTATATGGTGTGAGCTATTGGGCCAGCTTTGAATTTCTCGCATGTGGAAATCCAGTTGTCCTTGTACCATTTATTGAAGAGAGTATTTTTCACCATGGATTGACTTTAGCAATATTCTGTAGATATATGGGTTTGTTTTGGGGCCTTTGATTCTGCCCCACCAGCCTATATGCCTATCATTAATATCCCTAGCAGGCTATTGTGGTAACTTTGTAGTATATTCCCTGTTGAAATCAGGAAATTATGAGTCCTCCTACTTTGTCCTTCACTTTCAAGATTTCTTTGTCTTTTTGGAACGCCTTTCATTAGAAAAAAGCAAACAAACAAAAGATTCCTACTTTTATCTTTGTTTAGATGCGTGACCATACAGAAGACTGGCTTTCTAACAGATGCAAACATGCGGGAATTCTGAGTTCAAAGAGAATTGTCCGTCTCTGCGTGTGTTGGGTTGCTAACCACAAGCCCAACAGTTCAAAACCACCACTCGCTCCATGGAAGAAAGATAGGGCTTTCTACTCCTGAAAAGGAAACTCAGAGGGACAGTTCCACCCTGCCCTATAGGGTCACCACTGTGAGTTGGAATCTACTTGATTGGTGGCAGTGGGTCTGGAGTTTCGGAGTCGCTAATAGGAGTTCTGGTGGCATAGTGGTTATGCATTGAGCTGTGACGAGTGTTCATGGTTGGAAGTTTAAAATCACCAGCAACCCCACAGGATAAAGAGTAGACCTTCTACTGGTGTAAACAGTGACAGTCTCAGAAATCCATGGCGTTTCTGTGAGTCAGAACGACTGCAAGGAAAAGGAATACTTAAGGAACTTAATAAACTTTCCAAGATAACTTCTGTGAGTAGGAATTTTATTTTCCAGTTGTAGGTTAATTTACATCATAGGTTGTTATCCCCAACGTAATGCATACCATTTTCATTAAAACCATAGTCATACACAATGAGAGATCCTCAGTTTGTCTGAAATACAGAGATCAGGAGAAGAAATTTAGAAAGTCATAAATGAAGATTATGTTAGAATGGGTAAACAGGTTTCTTTTTAACTATTTTCCCAAACCAGTCACCTTTATGGCTGCTATTTTGTACTTTGAGAACAATATAAATAAATAAAAACACAGCCGTAAAGTCCTGCTACCTAGGAAGTTACAAAGTTTCCACAGGACTATTTTGCGTCCAGGAAGATGAGCCTGCCTTTGAAAATATTACTGTTGGAAAATGTGATTATTGTTGTTTTGTACAATAAGTGAGTCTGGACTCATAATTGCGGTGAAAGACATTTCCCCCCTTATCAGTGTAAAATCTTTTGTGTAAAATATGAGGTAAACTGTGCAAGTTGATCATTTAAAAGGTCTTACCTATTTTTTCAGAAACAAATTGCCTTATATCCTTGAGGATAAGTTGTTTCTCAACACGTTTTTAATGCAGTTTTTGTGGTAAAATTAGGTGCCTCAACGGATATTCAGGCTGGCTTATATTTGAGTACATAGGTACCTTTTCAGTTTCTTAAATTTAAAACTCAGATGATAACTGTGACTCTTGACAATTTGTAGCATGTTATAATCTGCCACATTGTTTAAAAACAATGCAACACACACTCATAAAACCCACAAGTAAACCCAAACTGTGTGTGGTTCAGCCGGTTATGATTCATATTGACACATGTCACATGGGGTTTTCAATGGCTGTGAACTTTCAGAAGTCAAATGCCAGGTCTTTCTTCTGCGGGGCCGCTGGGAGTCTCAGATTGCCAGCATCTTGGTGAATAACTGATTGCTAGCCATTTGTGAGTTGGAATGGACTCTAGACCCATGTTTCGGTTCCTAAGCTTTCTAATTGAGGAGGAGTGGGAGAACTTTTTTTTTTTTAATGGCCAAGAAGCCAGAGAATAAAAGCTAGTGAAAAGTCATATAAGTAAAATGTAATTTTAATTTTATAGGGGCATATTTTGCTTAGAGAGTAAGAATATGGCAATCAAAGCAATATCTGATACTTTGAACAAATAACTTAAAATGTGCTTTCGTTTTACATGGCTGTGTAGGAAATTGTGGGGATGGGCATCAAGCTTATCAAGATGCCCAATAGAGTAGTAGGCCTTCAACAGGTACAAAATACCTTCTTTATGCTCTAACAATCTAGATTATTCTAAATCGAGGGTATGCTAATGGCACAGAGAGTCATCTTATGTTTTTATAACTACAGGCATACATGGGAGCATCACCTTTGGAAAAGCATCTGCTTTCCTTGGCATCAGATTTGTTACCTTTGGTTTCAGATTGGTCATCTGTTCTTCTCTGACTACAAATTCTGCTTCCTGTTGTACTCACATCTTAATTGTCCTTTCATATAGACCTGTTTTCTGATCCTTCCTGCCTGGCTCATGAATCCCTCTTCTTTCCAATTGATTTAGAAACTGTATACCTTCTTGTCCAATTTTGGTTCTGATCTGTCAGTTTATGCTTCTTTTGACCTGTCTAGTGCTAAACTGTTTTTATAGCTTGTTTAACATTTTAATAGATTGGAGTGGACCTGATGGCATTGGGTTTTACCGTAGTAATACATACTTGTTAAAGCATATCAAACATGACTGAAAATTAATGACACATAGCTGTGGTACCTAACATTGTCCCAATTAATTTTCACCTACAAATTTGTATAGAAACTTAGTAACTCTCCTAGGATAAAATCCCAGCCCTTCAGGGCTGAACCCCGGTGGCGTAGTGGTTGTACGCGGGACTGCGGCCCACTGGGACGGAGGTTCAATTCCAGCAGTGGGGCTGGACCTCCTACTCCCACCACCGGAGAGCAGTGATGCCCAAAAAACAAACAAACAAACAAACAAAAAATCTCAGCCCTTCCAGGTTGACAATAGAAGAAAAGCCTCTTACTTTCTAAGAGAGAGCTCCAACCTTTGTCCTCAGAATTTAAAATATTCTGGCTCATGTACCTCCCTTCCACCAAGCAAAATTTTTCTAAAGACTAAAACAATTGAATAACTTTTTTTTTTCTCAATTGAGTAACTTTTAAGTTGACCGTCTGGTTTGCAAGGTGTGGGATACTCCTTTATGTTCTGTGGTCTCCTAAGGGGATGCCTTCCTGCCTAGTTGCTGACATGAAATCATGTGATGAGAATGAATTTTCTTTTCTACGTGCCTCCTGGATGACTGGACATGAGATGGAGGCCAACAGCAGTCCACTTCTGTCAAATAGATCTCAGATTCACTAACCTGATTTTAGAGTTTTGTCCAAGGGTCTATTTCCTGGATGAATGGTGCCAGGGCGATCCTTCAGGAGCTGTTCCATTTCCTATCAGCCATAAAACATAGCTCTCATGGAGCTGCTCTGTTAGAACTCAGCCCGACAAGAAATGTGTCATGCGAAACTCTGAGAAGAGGACATGTTTGTATTTGCACCTGTTTGCTCCTCATGGTCCCAACCTTGGCAAAACTCTGCTGTTACCTAGAAACATGGTCATAACATATTCATATACCAATCAAAGCACAGCTAAATAAGCATCATGTGCTCCTTTCTGTTACTTTTAAAAGAAAAATAAGTTCTGCATAACCATGTGGTCATCTTTGCTTTTAGCCGGTGGCTTATGATATTTCCTGTGTGATTTTAATCTGAACAAATAGTGATAACATTTTATTGCAAGGAAGTCTGACTGGTCCATGAAGCAAAACATCTAAAATCTGGACTGATACTGTTCATATAATCGAGCTGAAGATATGGTTTCTGAAATCTGTCCGATTCCTTTCTTTTTGCTCCCTTGCCCAGATTTTACTTTTTCCTACTAATGATGAAGCAGAACAATTAGGTCCCCCACCCAAGTGCTGCTGTACCACAAATGTCACAATGGTGGCTTTTAAGAACAGATAGTTGTCCCATCGTTCTGGAGGTGAAAACTCCAGGTGAAGGTCTTGACCAGGTCACTTCCTTTCATGTTGTAGGATTCTTGGAGCTTCTCACATGACATCTGCCTTTCTCAGTGTGTGTGTTGCCTGTGTGCCTGTGCTGCTTTGTCCAACTGAGAAGTTTAGCATCCAACCTGGTGTGACCTGATTGTTTGATTACATTGCACTGTGGCCTGGTAATATTACAACACTAGTATGAGGGTTAGGATTCCAACACATTGTTTTTGGGGAGTACAATATAATCCTTAAGTTGCCAAGGCATCAGACTCACAAACTAAAATGGAATTGTATACCTGTCTCTCTTTGTTTTGTTTTGTTTTTAACCTCTCTCTCTTTGAATGTGTTACATAGCAGTTCAATAAAAACCAGTTACTGTTGACTCATAATTCCAACTCACCGTGACCCCTGGCGCTGCAGACAAGCAGAGTTTTTCAAGGCATGGACCTTTCATGAGAAGATCATCAGGCTGATGTTCTAAGACAGGCGTCTTCAAACTTTTTAAACAGGGGGCCAGGTCGCGCTCCCTCAGACCATTGTAGGGCCAGACTATAGTTAAACACACACACACACACACACACGATGAACAAATTCACTGCAGACCCTAGGTGAGTCGGCTGCTAAGCAGGACAGCAGTGGTGGCAAAAAATACCCGGCGGGCTGGATAGATGTCCGCGGTGGGCCGAAGGTGGCCCATGGACCGTAGTTTGAGGACCCATGTTCTAAGGTGTTCCTGGATGGATTTGAATTACTGACCTTTTGTGCAGTAGTAATCCAGCACTTTTGTGCCACCCATGGAACAAGAGGTTCACTAGAGATCGTTTATTTTTAGTAAATATTTTAAAAGAAATTACTGTGTTTTCCAAGGATTATTTTTACTTGTAGGTTGTGTTAGTCTTGGTTGACTAGAGAAACAAATTCATAGATACTTGTGTATAAGAAAGAGCTTTATATAAAGAGTAATTGAACATTAGGAAAACATCCCAGCCCAGTCCAGATCAAGCCCACAAGTCCAATATTAGCCCATATATCTGATACCAGTCTATAAATTCCTCTCCAGACTCACGCAACACTTGAAATGATGCTGAATGCTGAAAGACCACAGGCCGGTGGGTGGAGAGTCTTGTGGATCCAGTGGTGGTGGAAGCATCTCAATGCTGACGTGGGCCTCCACGTGGCTCCTCCAACTCCAGGCCTCTGTCTCCATCAGTGTGTCTCCATGTGTCTTGTCAACAGGAATGTCTTGCAGGGAGAGTGTGTGTTCCTCCTCCAGGGAGGAAGACAGGAGTTCCCAGAATCCTCAGGAGAACGCTGTTCCCAGAATCCTCAGGAGAATCAAAGAGGCCTTATTGATTATGACCTGTTTGGACAGGCTAGACTCCACCCCTTAGTGCAAGTTGACCTTAGATTATGTAACTAACGCATTGGTCATGAGGTTTTAAGCTATTGGAATAATTCTAAGACTTTAGAAAATCGTGTGAGAAACTGATAACAGGCAAATAAGTGAGGCTTAGTGATAGTGAACGCTTAACCATTTTTCTAAGGGATCAGTGCTTCATGTCTTGACTTCATAGTTGTGACTTCCTTGGTGTATTCAACATAACAACAATTGTTCCTCACAGCAATCTAGATATTCCACAGTTGTAAGTGTATTTTTTTTCCCTAAATGTATTTTTACAGAAATGAAATTACCATTATCTGAAGCTCACTCTTTCACTCCCATGGAGTCAATACTAACTCATAATGATCCATGTGAGTCTCTGAGATTGCAACTGTTTACAGGAATATTCGCCCAGTCTTCCTCCCATGGAGTAGAGGGTGGTTTTGAACTGCCGACCATGCAGACTGCAGCCCAACTCATAACCACTCCACCCCTGGGGCTCCATGATCTGATGAATAGCCTCTCCATTTTCAGTTTTACTTCAGAGCCACATGTAGTAATGCCGCATATGGCTCGAGAGCTGCAGTTTGCCAACCCCTGGTCAAGACTGATCTTTTTCACTTCTCCCATTGGTTCTTAATTATTGAATTTAGTTGTTACTTTCCATGAGAAACCTTTGACAAGTCCTTCCTTCTCCTTTTCCTTCCTCTTACCCTTCTAGTCAGAATAAGCCTCTATGTACTTGCTTAGATTTTGTGCATGTCTCTGTCAGGACATTTTATGTACTATATTTTCTTTGAATTTTGAATCTGCAAATATCAGAACAGGACAGGATTCCCTCTGTAAAACTTTCTTGCACCCTAAGAAATTGTTTAGATCTATTATCTTATATTAATTTTCTTTGGGAATTATAAAGTTTTAGTTAATGCTATATAGCCACTTTTATATTAGAAAAATTAAAATGTAAACTGAAAACCCCATTATTATCTTCACTCAAAACACTTTTACTGTTAGCTTTTTTTAAAAAGCAACTCTATTCATGTACTATACAATTTATCCATTTAAATTCAGTGCTTTTGGGGTATGTTTATAGAATTGTGACACTATCACTACCATCAGTTTTGTAAGATTTCATTACCCTAAAACAAACCCCATGCCCATTAGCAGTCAATCTCAATTTCCACTCTCCTTCCCTCCCCAAACCCACAGACAACCACTAAGCTACTTTCTGCCTCTGTGGGTGTGCCAATACTAGACTCTTCATATAATTTGGCTCATAAATATGTTTTCCTTTGCCCTTCTTTTGCTTAACCTACCATTTTCAAGGTTTATTGGGTTTATTATGCTGGGACATGAAGACTTTTTTTTTTTAAAGCAAAGATATTTCTTGGATAACTAAGGTTGTCTTACTCAGGCAGCAGTCTTTTCAATCACCTGCTCGAGAAAGTTTGAAAATGAAAAAAAAGAACAGGGAAGACAGGAGAATAATTATGGCCCTGAATTGTGAGGAGTCTTTCCACCAGAACCCTTCTTACATGTGAGGATGGTGAGGCTTTGGCCTGTTTGCTTCAGACACGTTATCCAGAAAAGGAGATGCCCATCCTGGTGAGCCGAGGGGCCCCCATGCGATGGCGCAGGACTGGCAGCCTGGACTCTGCTGTGCATACGTTCATCGTGAGCTGAAGCTGACTATGTCCGGACAGTGCAGGCACTACCAGACTCTTCAAAGTTGCTGTACTGTTTTACAACTCCCACCCGCGTGGCATGAGATTTTTCCACATCCTTGCCAACATTTGCTATTATCTCTAAATTTATTTACTTGCTGAGAATGCAAAAAGGGCTTTTTAAAAAAAGTGGGGCAGTGAAGTAGAAGGCTAATGAGATCCCTCCTCCTCCTGCTTCTCAGAGGGCTCATTTTATGCACAGCAGGCTGGCACTCCAGGGAATGCTGTTTGCAATTACACACAGGTGAAGAGTTTTATATTCTCATTTATATATCTCAAAAGCCCTGGCTCCAACAATTAAACTGATCATTTTATTCCTGATTAATACAGCTTACTGAGTGTGCCTTCTCCTTTTTTCTGAATGTCAATTTGTGCTGTTTTCTAAAACTCTTAATAACAGAAATTGTCTTAGTACTCCCCTATTCCCCTTTCTCTCACATCAAATATATTCATTTATCATTGATGAGTCTCATGCACAAATACTAGCACCACCAAAACCTAGAGACAAATTTCTTTTAGAAAAATCCAGAAAAAATGAGAATTTTGATATATGTATAGATAAAAGCAGATGCTCTAGCTTCTTAGATGATTTGCTCAGGATGAAGTTTGAATAAGCGTGAGGAAAGGATATAACTCAGGTGCATTGTTCTTTTGTTAAAAAAAAATCATTGAGGGCTCATACAGCTCTTACCACAATCCCTACATCCATTCATTGTATGTTAAGCACATTTTTACATCTGTTATCCTCATCATTCTCAAAACATTTGCTTTCTACTTACGCCTTTGGTATCCGCTCCTTATTTCCCCCTCCCTCATGAACTGATAATTTATAAATTATTATTATTTTGCTATATTTTACACTGTCTGATGTCTCCCTTCACCCACTTCCCTGTTGTCTCTACCCCAGGGAGGAGATTATATGTAGATTCTTATAATTGGTTCCCCTTTTCTACTGCACCTTCCTTCCATCCTCCCAGTATCATCACTCTCACTACTGGTCCTGAAGGGATCATCTATCCTGAATTCCCCATGCTTTCAGTTCCTATCTGTATCAGTGTACATCCTCTGGTCTAGCCGGATTTGTAAGGTAGAATTGGCATCATGATAGTGGGGGAAGGAAACTTAAAGAGCTAGAGGAAAGTTGCATGTTTCATCATTGCTACACTGCACCCTGCATGGCTTGTGTCCTCCCCCTGACCCTTCTGTAAGGGGATGTCCATTTGCCTACAGTTGGGCTTTGGGTCTCCACTCCACACTCCTCCTCATTCACAATGATATGATTTTTAGTTCTTTAGTACCTGATACCTGATCACTTTGACACCTCATGGTTACACAGGTTGGTGTGCTTCTTCCATGTGGGCTTTGTTGCTGAGCTAGATGGATGCTTGTTTACTTTCAAGCCTTTAGGACCCCAGATGCTATATCTTTTGATAGCCTGGCACCATCAGCTTTCTTCATCTTCTTTGCTTATGCACACTTTTGTCTCCAAAGATCGTGTTAGAAAGGTGAGCATCATAGAATGCCAATTTAATAGAACAAAGTATTCTTGAATTGAGGAAGTACTTGAGTGGAGGCCCAGTGTCTATCCACTGCCTTAATACTACCCTATAAATATATGCATGTAGATCTATTTCCCCATTGCCATATATAAATAAATTTACCTGTATACATGCCTGTATTTAGACTTCTATAAATGCCATATGCCTCCCATTTCTTTCTTCTATTACTTTTTACTTTCCTCTTCTCCCACTATCATGCTCAGCCTTTATGTGGGTTTAAGCAATTTCTCTCTGTTACAATACTCATGATCAATCCCTACCAGGCCTCTCACAGCCTCCTTGCCACTGATTTTTGGATCACTTGTTTTTCCCTTGTCTCTGGCTTGGTCAACACCACCTCCTTTCCCCCATCTCCCTCTCTCCCATGTTTCCAGTTGTTTTCTCCTCCAGAATGTTCATCCAACCTATCTTATCTAGATAGACCTGCAGAGATAATGATATGCACAAGAAAGTAAGACATAGCAAGATGAAGGGACAAAAGAAAACAAAATGACAACAATAAAAAAACAAGGTGCAGGAAAAAAATAAAAAAATAATAATAAAGAAAACTTTTAAATAGTTCAAGGTCTGTTTGTTGACCTAGAAGTGCCCTCTGGTCATGTCTGATGGGGTGCCATACCCTAGCCCCAAAGTCTATCTTTGCCACTCCTTTGAGATGTCCGTGCTCTACTCCCCCAACTGCTCTGCTGAATGCCCTTAGTGTTTTGCCTTGGTGTGGTCGGGTCAGACCGGGTGCAATGCCAACACTGTGTCTCCAGTGTTGTCCCCCATAGGGCCTTGGGTCAATGAGGAACATCGTGTCTCATAGTGGGGCTGAGAATCGGCTGTTCTGAGCAGGGATATTGTCCTCCAGGCTTGGTCGGTCAGATGTGCTCTACTCTCTCTTCCTCTTCCTTCATTGGCGTCCCTGTACTCTGGTCAGACATGCCCCCCTCCCTAAGGTAACCTCAGTGCTGTCCTCTACAGTAAATTCTTCTGGGAGGAGGGGAGACTGTCTATGTGGTTGGGATTGGGGTGAGGCCCTCACACTCCTCCACTGGCTCCCCAGGTGCATTGTAAACCATACAGAGAGCTCTTTGTGCAATTTAAAACACTGCCTCTGGGACTGTGAAGTCCACATGGAAGTAACAGGACAGCCTATGTGATCCAAGGATTGTAAACAATTCAATCCACATCGGGAGGAGACTATATTAGAACTTAAATTCTGAACATTCAGTTTGCAGAAGTAAAATGAGTCTACCTGCTCCTGTAGCGATTAAAGTCTCAGAAACACTGTAGAAGATCACTGGGAGTTGAAATCAATATTACAGCAGTGGGTTTGGTTGTAACCCTGACTATGCTGCTGATCCAGATGAGAAGCTTTTACAAATTGTAATGCTCCAGCCACATCCTAAATAACATTCATTGTAAATGAGGAGACCACTGCTTTAATTGTACACCAATTTCAATTTACAAGATACTCTCATTTTTATTCCTGCACAGCCTTAGGGAAAATAGGTATGGCAGATAGATTTGCCATTTTACTAGAATGTTTACCATGGGTGGAGACCAAGAGTGATTCACCCAAGGCTACTCTGTGGTTGACCCAAACATCTGGAATTTAAATCCTTATGTCTCCAAGGCTAATGCTT